>QFEV01001419.1:0-12082 GCA_003316405.1 Thelephora aurantiotincta
TGATAGCTGTGATGAGATTTGGTCTGACGACCGGTACGATCGTCATACCTTTACAGATGGATATTCTGGTTTCGCCAACAGCGCGCACCAGGGAATAAAATTGTGAGCTATGAGGAAGGAATCAAGAAGATATCTGCCTTCAGTTCCGTGAGCTTTCGGTCAAATTCTCCGTGTCTTTCACCTAGTCTGATTTGTGATACCTGGAACAGGTCGAACAGTTTTGGCCCTTGTATACACACCTAAACCCTCCCTCGGCCCTGACTCCAACGACCGATTATCTGCTCTTTCACTCTGGCATTCGTAGACCAGTCTGGGAGGACCCACTCAACCTCACTGGTGGAAAGTGGATCATTCGTCTGAAGAAGGGGGTTTCAGATCGCCTATGGGAAGACCTTGTCCTCGCCGTTCTTGGAGAACAGTTCGATGATCTCCAGCCGCCGGCAGATGAAGAGCCAGACGAGTGGCCTGGGATATGTGGCTGCACCATTAGTGTGCGACCGAACGAGGATATCATCAGTGTTTGGAATCGTTACGAGGCGGACACGAAGATTAGGGATAAAATCAAGTAAGCCCTACGCATGGCCGAAATTGACCATCTCCGATGACCGCGTTCTCAGGGAAGCTATTAAGAGAGCTCTCAACTTACCTTCTACTTGTATTCTGGAATACAAGACAAACAACGGTGCGTCAGCAATGGTCTGCAAACCCCGACTCGCTCACACCAGTCCAGATTCCATGCAAGACAAGTCGAGTTTCCGGACAACACCTGTCGTTGACCGCCAGTAGCTAGCTGCCTGCCATTTAATATCAATTTATTGTCTACTTCGCCCTCCCCGAGCGTGTTTTGTAGTACCACAGTGGTACCCGAGCCATGTGATCGACTCAACTCCCGCGCTACAACCATCCGCTCGCCACACCCCTTGGCGCAAGCAGGGCATTTCGTAATCGACGGTTCTCCTCCTCGTGTGCTGATCTACGTGGTAAACCATGGAGAGCGAATTGGGCTTTCCACGAACTGACGGGGATTCGTCGCTCTGGCCGTCAAACACGAGGCGAATTGTTGACCGAGATGGTCAAGTCAACTATATGCATCCCCTGGAGCCCGATGATCCCCAGTGTATCAAGTGGAGGGAGGATCTCGGACGACTGGTAGCGGAAAAGATTGGACTCCCAGGTCAGCGCGATGCGAGGCTTTGGTTCGTTATCTCCGTTCGATGCTGATGTGTTTAGCTGGCCCGAAGTACACCCTGGAGTCGTGGCCAGAGGGTTATAAAATGTTTGTGCACTACAAAGGGCCACAGGACAATCCCAGAACCGACAAGTATCTCTTTGGTGTGTCTACATTGATAATGATGGTTTACTAGACTTCATGATTGCCCCGATTGCAGGCTCGACCCTTGTCAAACGCTTCCGCTCAATCCCAGAGTTCGTGCTCCATGCAGTATGGCTCATAATGGATGAAAGTTTACAAAGGTCCAACTGTGGCTGCAAGTACTGCACGCGCACTCCCCAGCGGGGTATTAGCCAAGCAGCGGGCTTAACAACCATCCGCTCAGTTTCTTCTCCTGTCGCTCGAATTCGCCAGTCGACCCAAGCCCCTTCGAAAGCCCCCCGACCTCCACCCCAAACCCCATCTCAGGAAAAAAGGGAGAACGAAAGAGTTTCTGAACCACCTTCCGTGACAGCCGCCCGAGCCAAAGCCTCACCCCCTCAGTCACCCCCGCCACAGTCATTCCAAGAACAAGAACCCGTTAAGGATATACCTTGGTTCGCCATACGCAAGGAGCCGAAGCCGATAAAGCCCTCTACTGGACCCAGGGTTGCTGTGAACCCTCATCGAGTTGCCGATCTCGAAGGTGTAAACTCCCCCCATCGTAAACGCATCCACAGAATCGGTGAGGTGATTTGGTGTTTTTTGGACCGCCCGATCGCTAGACAGGGCGAAGAAGACAGTGCTATCGGTGCCTGGCCAGGTATAGTCAAGAGTATACAACGATTCATGCATGTCACTCTCATCATGGACGAGTCGTCCGTCGAGCACCACAAGAGAAACGATCAACCGTTCGCATACGAAGTTACCCTCTTCAACATCGACACACTCATCATGATTTCCGACGAAAGGGTCTTACCTTACCAAGCACTTAGCACACACCAGCAATTACTCGACGCCTTGTCGTCGCTCATGCATACTGTCGATCGGAAGGAACACACCCTTCAGGTGCCAGCGGAAGGGGGGCTGGAGGCTTTGTCAAAGTTCACGTTCGAGGAGGCTGCGTTACCTTACGCTCTTGCTGTTCAGGCGCCGATTATGCTCTCCAATTATTGGACTTGTACCGACAACTGGACATTCCGGTACACCATTGCGGGAGACAAGGCTGTCGCGAATCCTGTCGTCCCTAAGAAGAAATTCCGAACTCCAGGACTCCATATAGGACCCATGCCCGAGTTATTACCTTCCATATCCACCGGGCCTGCGGCGCTACCTGCAGAGTCGACCGCCCAAGTGAAAACTCAGAAAAGGTATCAGGGCCTCTGGTGGGGTGGCGAACGTATCTGGGTCGACGATCTGGTTCGGCTGAAGGTGCCTCGGCGCGAGCTTGCCCCCAGTGGGAGCGAGAGGGTATTACCCGCAGTGCCTCCCTCCAAAGCCGCTATCGAGTATACGATCCAGAGAGGCATAGGAGCGGACCATGCGCCTGGTTCAGGGGACAGAGGTCTGTTTCTCAGGATCGCGAGCATCTTTGCTCTGGAGAAAAAGGTCCGGGTTTCTGGCATGCTGTTCGACTTGGTCGAGGAAGGGTTTGTGGGAGCGGGAGTTGGGGGACGGGAGGGACGAGAGGAAGACACATCGGCGTTCGACATGAGGTCTTTGGACCCCGCACTGCTGCATAGCGAAGCCTCGGACGCGCCGCCAGCTGAGCCAATATCGAACGGTTCCAAACTTTCCTCTGACCGTCACATACTATCTGGGCCATATGTCAGGAGCTGGAATCCACCTGAACCTCCAATGGGGTATAAATTCCGGTCAATTCTGAAGGGAGACTGGGAGGCCGTTATGGACATCTCGCTGTTAAGCGGGCGCTATTACCCCGGAATGCTGTCTAATCCACTCATTTCGGATAGCCTGGAGCGCTTGCTCAGATTAAAGGACTCGGTTCACCACCTCTACGCTTTGGAAGGTCTCGCTCCTGGCTTCTACAACTCTGTGGATCCAGAACTTCCCAAGGAGAGCAGACAGCTGATGCTGAAGGAGGCGGTTGCGGAAGCCAAGATCAAGTGCGAGGAATGGTTCGACAAGGAGGCAGTTTCAAATCTATTGGATGGGGAGGGAACAAGCACGACATCAGATATCGAGATGGAGCACGAGGAGTAGTTTCTGGGATGTCTTACTCTCTTCTCGTTGTACTGTAAAATTTTTCCCCTTGTTTCTCACCTTAGCCCATGCACACAAAGGCCGAGGGTGGCCACGTGACCCAATGGCCCGGCAAACTGTGATTGTTCCGAAGCAAAGTCTGGCGAGTGCGGGTTGCTTTCCTTTCCTCATCACCCCTTCATCGTCGCCGTCTGTGACCGACGCTACAAGAGAGGATCTGCTCTGTGGGCCTTCCGTTGCTGCTCGCTGGTCAACAACGACGGCACCTCGGTTCCTCAGCACTCTGCCAACTCGCTCCGACCACTCTCTCCACTCGATCTCTCTCGCCTTTCCTCAACCTTCGGTCTGACAGCCACTTGTGGTCGAGGCCCCCCCGAAAGGAGAAGGTCGTTACCGCATCCCATGCTGCTTTCAAAGACGGGCTCAAACTCCAGCGACGGCCTTGGGACGGGATTTCTACCGCCACTTTCTCGCCGTCTCTCAGCAGCCAGCAGCTTCGCCTCGACGTCACTGAAATCCTTGGAACTCGGTGACGATCCCGGTGCGTGTGTGTTCAATTTTACTTGCACCTCATGGTTTCCGCGTGGCCCTCGGGATACCGCCCCGGAAATGTGTGTGAGGGAGGGTCAAGTGCGAAACTCCTCACTGACGCAGTTTCACTCGTAATTGGTTTCCCTCTAGAGAATGTCACCATCACGTCAAGCTCGAATAAACTATTGAAAAATGGGAGGAGGAAAAGTCAGGAGTGCGTTCCGGGCAGATTCCACGAGGCAATCACCCCACTGACAATCCCACTCGATTTTTATTCGGCGCGCTTCCAGGGATCTGGAACTCTTGGCCGCCTCCACGCACATCACCGAACTTTCGTACAGCATATCCGACATACAGGCGCGAATATTTGGTGTGTCTCACGCGTCTAGACATCATCCCTCCCATCTCATTCACCCGCCATCGTCTACCCTGTTCATATAGAAATTCAGGAGCTTCGTCACAAATCCCAAGGGTCGTCGGATGCGTCGGGCGCCAACAACGAGATCGATCAATTGCTCATCAGCTTGGACGAACGGTTGGAGTCTGTCTCAAAGGGCATCAAGGCAGTCACAGACACTCTCGAACCGCTTCTCAGCCAGACACCCGTTCCTTCAGGAGCTAGCGCAGATGGTGAGGGTGGTGTGATGGTCAGGAAACACGCGGCCCTCATAGCCGAATGGGAGGCCGCAAAGTCGGAGAGTGAAACGCTTCGGGACGAGTTGAAGGAAGACAAATGGCTGATTGTGTTTAGAACGGTGACCGAACAGGCCGGAGGTCTGATGTCGAGTTTAGAGAAGGGTGTGAATCGGTGTCAGGTCCGTTTAAGGCCGTGATGACCACACAGTAAGGTTGTTCATCTCCGTTTTACAGGACTTCATAACGCAAGTGCATTTGAGAGATGATCAACGGCGATCATCGATACGTTCGGACAAATCTCCACCCACTTTGGACTCGTATCTGGCGCTTCTACAGTCCTATGAAGCAAAGAAGAAGTATAGTGCCTACCTCCCCTTCGAGATCGAGATTGACGTGCTCTTTCTAGGCATTACGTTCCGGCCATCACAAAGGTGCTTTCCGTCCTTGATAAGGGTGCCCAGGATCGTGTCACCAAGAATGGCGAGTGTTTGCGACGACATGCGGAGTCTACCCAACGATGGAAGAACCTTCGGGAACGGATACATCGAACTGACGATGACATGGAGGACGTCCGACGGATACTACAAGGTGAGGAGCAGACACCTAGTGAGAGTGGGTCGGCTCTCTCCACGGCGACATCTGGGTCGAAAGGTGGAAAGTCAACGAAAGGGGAGAAGGCCAAGTCTCCGTTCCGGAAGCTGGCGCAGAAGATAAAGGGCTCTCCGAAACAACTTCTATCGCTGCCGATCACACCTACGATGTCCAAGATGAGTCGGGAGCCCTCCTCAGAACCGGCCCGCACACTCCGGGCGAGATCCTCTCTCCTCCTCCGCGGCAAGAGCGAAGAGCCATCAACTCCAGACCGCCCAGGCCACAAACACTCACAGAGTCTGACGCCAGGGAGATCAACGCCCGGGGCGACAGATTCTCTTAGAAGTAAACCGAAGTGGAACGCATCAACGAAGATAGATCAAGACGATTTATTGTCCACGCCAAAGCACCCCTCTGTTGGTGCAAGTAATCAGGAAACCTCATCTCATGGACGGAGTGTATCTAGAGCATCTATGTCTTCTTCTCGTCCATGGTCCCCCTTAACCCAGTCTTCCATCCTATCCATCACCCAATCGTCGATATTCACAAGACCTCCCTCACGTATCCGCTCATCCTCCCGGACCGGGCATATCCCCCCACCCCCAGTACGACCACCATCACGATCGCATCCAAATACCCCTGCAACGATGAAGATTACCCCGCCTCGTGCACGTCCAAAGACGCCAAGTCATATTCCCGCCCCTTATATTCAATGGAGATCATTCTCTGATGAGAATGGACGTATGCTGTCTCCGACTTCTTCAACGTCGTTCGGTACCTTGTCGACCTCCGGTCGGGAGACACCTGGAAGCACCCTTGTAGCGCACCCTCGTCCTCCGAGCCGTTCTATGATTCCCGTCCCCAGCTTGAAGTTCTCATCCCCATCACGATCAGCATCCGCCATGTCGAACTACTCCGACTTTGACCCATCTTACAATCCTTTCCTCAACGACACAACGATAAAAGCTCGCCCGTCGAATAAGTCCAACTATCAAGATGCGAGGAAAACACCGAAACCCTCAATGAACACGCTCCCTCCGTCGAGCTTCCGAGACGGCACATCTCCGCGACCATCCATGACATATTCAAGGCCCGGCTCACGGGCAGGAGCCCACACTCCTTACGTGGATGGGCAAAACCTGCACATCTACGTTCCCGCGAGTTCTAAGGATCCTTTGGATTTGGAAGTCGCTCGTGTCGTCAACTCGATCCCTCACGGCCTCCTGATTGAGCGCGTTGACCCTCCACTGAGGACGGCGCCCAAGGAAGGGGATGAAGTGAGGGCGCAGTACGCTGTTTCGAGTTCGTTGTCCAGGAAGGTGATCACGTGTAAGCTGACAACGCTTACAAGGCCTAGTGCGAGAGGAAGTGGGCAGGAGCCGACTACGACCAAGAAGGTGATGTGCAGGGTTGGAGGAGGGTGGCAGGGTTTGCAAGTCTACATCCAGAGCCATCAGGCCGGGGTGTGATTCTCGCAGTCCCGGAGATATTCATCGCCTCTTCTCGTTGGCTTGTTTTTGCCCTTAGCCAATATCTCGAGTTACGGACTTCTAACCTTGAAATTCCGCGGCTGCACATATACTTGGCATGTCCCCCACGTCGTTGTATATAGTACTCGACCTTTTATGTTTGCTTTGCACGATTCCACGTTCTCATTCATCGTTAGCCTACGTTGTCCTTTCCTGTGTTATTGATCATGACATGAAGTACGAGACCTCTTTATTCGTCGAGACGTTTTTTTATCTGCCCATGCGACGTTTGTAATGCCCTTTTTTCTGGTTGTATGTGCCCCTTCATTTTGGGATGTCTGGATCGTTGTCATATCAACTACATGACGGTACCCCCCTCTGGTCGTACGCCTGATCTCACTAGCAGGACGCGGGAACGGCCTTTACAAACTAGCGTATGTGAGATGTCTCTGCCAGGTGACTGTGCGCAGGAGAGAAACGAAGAACGAGACGTGATAAATCAACGCGGTGCATTCCGGCCCCATGAACATTGGGTACGTACATAAGATGCAGAGGTTCTAGTGGCTTTTTTTTCGGGCGGGCCGGAGGTGTTTCTAGCGCACCGGTACCTTGACCGCCCGCCGGAGGGGAAAATACCCGAATTCCAAGGAGAAAAGGCTGATTGTATAAACGGGACCGCGGAAATGTTATGTTATTAAGAGATTGGCAGACACCAAAAAAAAAAAAAAGAGGAAAAGGGCGTGAGGAGAGATGTGATTAACGATGATCACGAGAAAGAAGGGGAAGCATCACAGCAATTCATATAGAGCAATTCGAAATCGGAACATAGACAGTAAGATGCGGCAGTTGGTATCAAATTTGGGCGCGATGAGGGTAATCCTTTCTGTGGACGGGAGTGAAGGCACGGACAGAGATCAAACACGATCAAGTGCGAAGATCGTCCAAATGGACGCATTGGGGGAGGGGGGGGCGAGAATCTTGCGTTACGTGCTGTTCCTCTTCACACATATCTCCTCGGTACTTTGGTTCTTTTCGACGTCTGCCGCGGGCAAGCTTCTTATTTGCATCGGAGACTCAGCAATATCGCATTCGGCAACGAGGGGCGGAGCCTTCGTCATCTTCGAACTCCCCAGCGACATGTCTGAGACTTGCAGGGTGAGTCGATGCTCCCGATCGCACTTCACACTCAGTTCGGCAGAGCTTCGGTGTCGAGATGTTACCGTATCGGTTGCCCCCTTAGATCCGTTGCTACCCGTGGCGGCCACACTAGGGGACGTCAGAAGATCGAGTTCAATTCTCGTCGTCCTCGTGAAGTCGGCACCAGCGATCTCGACGTCGGAACCCAGATTCGGATCCACAGTGTCTTCTTGCATGAACGGGTCGCCGATACCCAGAAGACGGAGTATTGCGGGGATGATCACCGACATACTGCAAACGATGACTGATACTGCCACTTCCACGGCCCCTGTGAGGTAGAAAGAAAAGTCCACACACGCAGTCAATTGGAAACTCAAGAGCACGCGATGTGAACGAGGCATTGAGAGGGTCACCGCACCGAAGATCGATTCCCAAACACCCGGACTGACAACTACCAGGATGGAGTGCACTAAGGATGCCACTATTGTTGCGATGGATGCGGAAAATATAGAAAATAGGCGGAAACGCAGCGCTCGAATGCGGACTCCCCTCACGATCTGGATTCGTTGGTGAGATGTATAGTCCAGAGCGACGAAAAAAAAAAAAAAAAGCGGGGAAGTTGATCATACCATCAAGGGGGCAGCAATCAAGAAGAAATCCGAAATGACCGTCACTTAGAACGAACCTGGTGAAAAAACGAACTCAAGGACGAGGGAAGAGGGCGGCTTACTGGCAACATAACTTATAGGAACGAACCGTGGGAGGACACAGATGGATCCGGGGATCCGCTTCCATCCCGAGTGAGTGACTTCGCACACCACGTACGCCTGAGTGGTCAACACGCAAAACTGCAGAAAGAATAACACGGCCACCCCTGAGAACCGGACATGAGCACGACGCGTCGAAGTTGTCAAAGAAAGGATTCTCGCACATAGCAGAACCTTCTTCTGCGGCTCCCAAGGGGTTATTCGAACCAGGGTTAGTAGAATAGAGATCCTCGGACCCCTGCTTAAAAATAAGCTCCATGACTCGGGTAGGACGGGGGATGAACCGACCAAACTGGGATATGAAAACCGGCCATGAGGATATAAAATCCAGCAATTTTCGACCTCCGCGAGTATGACGCTAGAAACCACCGCCGGCGGTTAATCCGATGAAGCTCAGTGGCATGTCGAGGATGTAGGGCCGTACCGTCTGCGAGATAGACAGTTCCTAGATTCAGATATGTGAGATAAATCGTCAGTCTCGAGAGTTGGTATACGGCAAATTGGAGGCGAGTGCCAAACGAACCGATCAAGAAAAAGACGAATGAGACCGCGCTGACAAGCGCGGCGGAATCATCATGTCCCCACAAGTTCTTCGCATATCTTGCTATACACCTGTAGAGGGTGGCGATAAACGCAACAATGAACAAGACCGCTGTGACGTCTAGAAGAGGATTGTTGGGTAGCGGTCGGCCAAGCGGAATGCGGTGCGGGAGAAAATGGCCAACTCACTCCGAAGGTCCACATAGTTGGCCATCCCTTGCGTCCGAGTAAAGAGGCGGGCGGAATCCAACAGAAGTGGGAGACGGGGAAGGATATTTCATAGACACTATATATCCTCTTGTGCGCCTTCATTCCCTCCTAGTACCCCCGAAGCAGTGGGCGGGTGTGGGATAGACGCCCTGGATTCTGGATTCGTCGGTTCGCTGATCCTTGATCCGACTCATTGCCACTCCGCTACGTGATTCTGGTGCAGGGTGAGACATATTAAGGAGCGATCTATAGATAGACTGGACTAATCACGGATTGGGGGCGGAAGCAGGACGACGGGCTTTCCGACCGTGTGGGCCCCGGGCTGACACCTGAGGTCCATCACCCGGTCAGGCATGTTCGTTCCAGCTGCGCGGTACACCGAAATCTGTTTCTGTGTACTACTGGGAGCGGTGGGCGGAATAACGAACGACTCGAGAAGGTGGTGATTCGGGTCGAAGAAGAACACATGACAGCTTCCTCCGCTGTCGATCACTACGCTTTTAGCGCCTAAGCTAAGGATAATGATCGACATAAACAAATTGCCCGGCCCAATTCTGGTTCCGTCAATGCGCCTCCGGTAATCGCACAGGAAATGAATCGATGATATCTGGTATATTGGTGATATCGTAACGCCATTCTCCTGTCTCTTTTCTGTGACCACTACTTATTCCATAGTGCAACCCGTGGTACCGCTCTTGGAGGATCTGGGGATTTCAGATGAAGGTACCCGAATGGCAGTGAACGAGCCCGGCTGGCCGTCGATTTTGCTGTGTGGACTTGTGCGGGAACGACAGTCCCGCTAGTTTTTTTTCGCTGTCGGCGTCGAGAGTGGACCAGAAACCAACGATTTTTTTATGTTTTCTGTGGACGGCACCCAGGCCGCATGGTACGAGATGTGGTTTTATTGGTTCTGAGTGCCTCTTCGAACAGGAAGCGGCGTCGCTAGCTTCCCCCTTGTCGTGAGTACTCGTCTCCGCTCACTGATCCTCGATTTGTGCTAGTTGGAGTGCATTGACCCTATTGGACGACGATGGGGTTCTCCGTCCTGCGTTCCCCACCCTCTAGGGTCCAGGACACCGTCGTCGGCGGATCAGCGAAGGCTTCCTGAAGATGTCGACGCCGCTGTCCCTGCGAGTACCCCAGATCGCCTCGAGCCACGGCTCCGATGGACGTGTATAAATAGCACCTCGTAATACAACCGCATGGTTCTTTTTTTTGGTGTTAGCTTAGCTAGGTCATAGTGAGGATGATGACAGTCCGTTGTGACACTCGGAGGAAATGCACTTGCGCACTCGTCTTAGTGACTTGTGCGGGACTTGCGCCGGGTGTGGTGGATTGCGAAGTGCTCGAGGGCTGGTATCCTCGACTTGTTCCCGGGTATTTCGTGCCGCTTTTCATTTTTGAGAGCGTTTGCTGTCTTTTGTCTCAAACACTCCTCGCTCCAACATAGCGAACATCCATTTTCTCCAGGCGTTGTTCCACGTGCGTCCTGGCCGAGTCGTGAGCCAGACGAGGCCGAAGCCGCCCCATTTACGTAAGCACCTGACCCTGCCAAAAACCGTGAGCGTGGTAGATGACCGAAAGTCCGGCGAACCCGCAGGCGATGGTCGGGCCGTCACCTCGGTATCTCGCGCAGGTGAAGGCATTCCTATCATATATAGAAGACGTAGAGGTAGACGAGGAGATCGTCGAGGACATTCTCGCAGGCCTTGAGGAGGAATTCGACCCTCCCATCACCAGTGACGGGGAACAATCTGACGCTGTGGTCGATACCCCAAACGGAGACGTGAGGGAGAGCAACCCGGATGAAGATGAAGACGAGTTCGCTCAAGAAGGTGTGCTGCACTGTGACCCCGATCGACCTCTGGGGGTGGTTATTTGACCGTTTCTGTTTAGCCAAGGATGCGTGGACCGAGGAAGAGGTCAAGCAGATCATCCAAGTCTTGAAGCAACGCGGTAAGTGGCGGTAGGTCGCCCATTCTGAAACTCTTTACCCTCATCTCTGTCCACAGGGATGAAGTCTTTCATCACTGAGTACGTGGTCGTGCGCCAGGTCCCGATCACCCGTCTCCTCTACGCGTTCGGCGTGTCGCTGGTGAGTGTTGTATCAGCTTGGCTCACATTCCCCCCGGAGGTCAACGCGCTCCAAAGTGCAAAGAATTGCGGCAGAAGGGGCTCAAGACCCAAATGTACTTCCTCAGGGTCGTCATCTTTCAAGTGTAAGCATAAACCTGACGCCTGGTCTGAACCTATTATAACGTCTACGCTCCCCTCAGGCTACAAAGGAGACAGAAAATTTCGCAGTACAACAGCATCGATGACGCCGTCGACCTCATTCAGAAATCCCAAAACATCCTCATCCTGACTGGAGCGGGAATCAGTAAGCCGATCGACCGCCTTGGTTTCCAGATAAGCTGAGAACCTGTCAAGGTGTCTCGTGCGGCATACCCGACTTTCGCTCTGAGAACGGGTTGTATGCCTCCTTGAGGGAGAAGAATGAGTACGCTCTCGACGATCCTCAACAAATGTGAGCCGTTCCTTCTTGTTACGTATTCCTTATTTCACGCGCAGCCGAGAGGTTCGACATCCAATACTTCCGGGAGAGGCCAAATGGTGAGCACCTCAACTGTACCCGTACATATACCGTGCGTGACCACTGCCCGAACTGTCTCCAGTCTTCTAGTGAGTGGATATACACTTTGGTTTTCAGATCTTCTGAACCTCGTTACTTCTAGCGCGTTTGCGAAGTATGATCTCGCGTTCGCACCTTCTGCGGAGGGCTCATCACCCTCACAGGGACATATACCCTTCTAGATTCGTCCCTTCCC
>QFEV01001431.1:0-21160 GCA_003316405.1 Thelephora aurantiotincta
CTGTACGTTATCCGTCCTATCGTAAACCTCCATTTCTCTTGGCAATCAACTTCGCCTCCCAGCAGAACCGACTTCCCTGAATCCCAAGCCTGAGCCCGTCAGGGTATCCAATGCGCAGCTCTACTCACTTGTGGCGGACGCAGTGTCTGGTCTTCTTCAGTACGGGCTCCTCCCAGGCGATCGTATCGGATCATATACCTCCAACCGCATAGTGAGTTCACGTCCCGTGCCCCCCCCATACTGACCTCATTCGTTCGGCTCCTTTTCATATTGGCCCATTCCCATCACTTTTTCCTTCGAGAAAATGCGATCCCAATCTAACCACTAACCTCTCCTCGCACGTTTCCCCATTCATCAAAGGAAAACGTTGTCGGATTGCTCGCCGCAGCTGCTATTGGTAAGCAGAGGGACCAGGCGGAATTAGTGAACTTTGCTCATTATTGCGTCAACTCTCCAGGTTGTGTGTGGGTCAGCGCGTCACCTGACTTCGGCCCCCAAGGCGTGTTGGAAAGGTCTGTCCCACTGCACGGAATGTTTTATCTCACTCTTGATGGCACCACAGATTCAATCAAGTCCAGCCAAAACTGATCTTTTCTGTCGATGCGGTCGTGTAAGTCTCCATTTGTCCGAGTCTTGTCTCCGCCACTGTTCGTCCCTTGGCTAACGCAACCGCCATATGATCACTTCTCTTCATCTCTGCACTCTCGCACAATCAGCTACAACGGAAAAATCCACCCGCATCTTCCCAAGCTCTCCACCCTGTTATCGGAGTTGTCAACCGAGAATGGTCAATCACCCAAAGTTGTTGTGATCACCTCAGGTCACGGTACTTTTGTGGGGACAGACACCTGGAACCCTGGATGGACTACATGGGATGCCTTTATCGAGAGTGGACAAAACAGCAAGCTAGGCAGATCTCCCCAGGGCGAGATCGAGTGGAAGAGATTGTCCTTCGACTGGCCCTTGTGGATACTTTTTTCGAGTGGCACTACCGGTATGTAGTATTCCAATATCCGCTATCGATCCCGTCTACCCCTTACACCAACTATGCAGGGAAGCCAAAGTGAGCTTAGATAATACGTCATTATCGCTTTTTGAGTTTCTGACACTGCCTACTAACGACGACAGGGCGATCGTCCACCGTGCGGGTGGCATGCTTTTGCAGTCTCGCAAAGAGCTTCTCATATGTGCGGATCTCACCGACAAGGACGTCTTTTTCTATTATACCACGACGTGGGCATTCCAGCCCTATGGAACCTCGAGAAAAAGACTGATCATCCTTATAGCGGATGGATGATGTGGAACTTTCTCGTTGGAGGCCTTGGAATATGTCAAATCGTCTTGTACGATGGGAGTCCCCTTAAAAGACCTGCACATCTTTGGAACCTCGTTGACGAGCTCGGCATCACGATTTTCGGGACGAGCGCGAAATACATCGATGAGCTATCGGTTCGTCCCCAGCAGACTCGACTCACCTCTGCTATCAAACATTGACCCGTTACGCTGCAGAAAGTGTACAAACCCAGGGATCACCACAAGCTCACAACCCTGCGCCACATCTATTCCACGGGTTCTCCTCTGCCCCCCGCATTGTTTGACTATGTTTATAGGCACGTCAAGGAAAGGGTCCTGCTGGCCTCTATCACAGGTAAATTAGTGAACCTTCGGTCGTTTCGGAATACCCTGAGCACCATGTTTCAGGGGGTACGGACATTTGCTCGTTATTCGCAGGGGTGTGCTCCGCACTTCCTGTATTCAGGGGTGAGATTCAATGTCGGCTGTTGGGAATGGCCGTCACCGCATTCGCTCCCGACGGCAAGCCGAGCGAGAAAAACGAGTCCGGAGAGCTCGTTTGCCTCAAGGTCGGATGAGAAACATTAATTACTTTCCAACCCTTTTACTCATGTCGGATGGGATTCCATCATTTCAGCCTTTCCCATGTCAGCCCGTGGGGTTCTGGCCTTTGCCTGGCTACGCCGATGATGAATCTGTTTTGGCCGCAGAGAAGAGGTATCATGAAGCATACTTTGCTCAGTATGAGGGCATTTGGTGTGAGTCCCCTTTCACATCGAATTTCCTTATTTCCGCTCCAAAGGGGATTGATCTCTCCTCAATCTCTTTCGTAACGTCTTTTTTATTGGCATATCTGCACATCACAATCATCGCCATTGCCATCGCTTGTCATCTTCGCTGTCGGTCTGGACCCGTGATACAATTTTTTTCTTTGGGATGTTTCTCATTAACCTATCCCTATTATTTGCGTTCCTTTCGAAAGACCACGGAGATCACGTTCTGTTGACGGAATCGAGGATGGGCAACGCGGGAGGTCTTGTGATGCTTGGCAGGAGTGATGGGGTACTGTGAGTTGCCAATTCTTGGGTCACGTCGATCCTCGAATTCTTCGTTCGAAGCCATCATCCCTTTTCTTCCGATAAGTGTGCTGATCGTCGATCCTTTGTTTTTGCTCTACTTAGGAATCCTGGTGGTGTTCGGTTTGGATCCGCGGAGATATACGATGTCATCGACACATGCTTTTCCGGACCAACGTTCACTTCGAACTGTCACAACGTTCAAAGGATAGCGGACAGCCTCGTAGTTGGTCAGATGACGGAAGATAAGAAAGACGAACGCGTGGTGTTGTTTGTAAAACTCGACGCGGGCGAAAGGCTGACGCGAGAAACGGTGCAAGCGATCGAACAAGAGATTCGGGTTCGTCGCAGCGCGAGACACGTGCCGTGCAGTGTGAGTCACTTAAACGTGTTTCTGCGGCCAACACCCCCTATCAAGGACCTGTAACGGGGTTGATGGGTTGCAGGACCCCTCAGCGATTTTGGGCAGGATTTTCCACGTGTCGTGGCATGGGACTCGCCTCGTGCCTCGGTGTCGTTGGTGATTCGAATGAATATGGCTAACGTCATTATGTCCTTTCCTATTCCGTTATCTCGTGCCAGGTTCCCGATTTTCTCACTGGTGTCAATGATACTGACTTGCTTCTGCCCATTGCCCCTCCGTGGTCCTTGTTCGGTTAGATCATGCAGGTGGGAGATGTACCGTATACATTGAATGGGAAGCGTGTAGAAGTCCCCGTCAAGAAGGTTTGTCTTTCATTCCTACTTGTATCCGATCACCGCGACCTGCTTAACCTTGGGCCTCACCGGGGTGGCGCCGGGACCCTTCGCTCTCGACACTTATAACTCGTGCGCGGCTTAATCTAGATCCTGAACGGGGCTTCGTTGGGTTCTTTCAATCTGGCCACTCTTCGGAACCCTGAGGCATTAGAGGAGTATATCGGGTTACGCGACGCTCTTCGCGAAGAGCTAACAAAGGTTTAGGAAAGTAGCACAAAAACTACGGACTTGAAATTATGAATGAGATCTTGGACATATGAGTTGTGGCAAGGAAGGAAACCTCAGGCTGTGCCCACAGCGTGCCGCGGGGCAAGGCGCGCCGACGGAACGGATCAGTGAAACCGCACGTGTAATTTCCTTAAGGAGGGAACAGAAGCCTCGTGTTAGAGGGAACCGGAACCAGATCAAAGAAGTTCGCCTCCGCTGGGCTCCCTTACAAATGCCGATGGAGCTCCCGCTTTTTTTTTCTTCCTCTTCGTGCGACCACCACTTGGTGTTTGTGCTCGAGAGCTTGCTCGGGTTGTGTCTCTTCCCCAGAGGACGACTTTTGCAACAAAAGGTCTCTCTCACATCACCCTTACGACCTTCTCACTTGCTTGAAACGGTTTGAAGCAAGCCGCACCCACACCCCTTCACCCATCCGGCGGCTTGTGTTTACCTCGTTTTTGGGGTGCATCTTTTCATCTCGCTTGCGCCTACTCTCCGATTCAAACGAACGAAAGGGTCCACACCAAGGTATACATCAAAACGAGATTAGCCCTCCCGTTGTCCTGGTTTTCGCTCATAATCCGAGGGTCTTTTTCGCCTAAACGATCACGAAAAATAATCAAACGCCAAAAAGTCGACTCGCTACGTCTCACAGGATTTCCCCATTTTCCATCCCTCGTTTACACCCCACGCATTCGCATTCTAGATACCTTTTTCCGCCGAGAGGTCCGACGAGTTCCGCCATGCATTTAAGTGGTGTATGGGCCGCCTTGAAGGGAAACAGAGCTTCCCCTCCCCCTCATCCTAACGACCCTCTCGACTTTCCGAACGATCACTACACTCGACCCCGCCACTCGCGTCGCAGGACGAACAACGCTTCTGGGGTTCACAGAGTCGACAACCAACCCCGATCGAGTCCCCCTGCAACTGTACTCTGTGGGGTGCTGAAGATGCCGCCATTGTTCAACCTTATTAGGATCGGCGTTTTTGGTGGGTCCCCCTCACGCCCTCTCTCACTCTATCCATGGTTGCGGTTTACTCATCATCGCCGTTTCGCGTGTCTTCGTCTCAGTCACCGTACTGCTTTGGACCATCATTGTCCTCGCGATTGCTGTCCACTTCCACGGGATTCTGACGACTAATGATCTAAGTGAGTGTTTGACGCTTGGATCCGGCGTGGGCTCTATGCGGGACGTAAAGCTTACATTCCCTTTAGCACGATTCATTCCTTTTGCCATCTTTGTTTCCGCCGCGACCATGGTCCTGCTCCTCGCCTTGTTCGTGCCTTTTCATATCAAAACTTCATGAAAGCAGGGTTTCCCAACGAGTTTTATTTTTCTAGATTACTCTTTGGTCTCAAGAAAGCCAACCCGATTTCGACGAGAATCGAACTTGGGTGTCTTGGACTTGACGGTCTCTTATGGTTGGGTAAGATTGACGTCAGCACCCCGTTGAATTCTTACGTTATAACCTGCTGTTTGCCTTCCCTCAGTCCTCGCGGCCTTTCTGGTATCTTCAGATGCTGAAGACGCAGACGTCGAATGTTTTACGTCCGACTCCGCGTCTAACCAGGTCCCAATAACAATGCCTGGCTGTAAGCCGCGTTGCGCTTCGTCAACCTCCTTCATACGCTAACACATCCTTTATCAGTCGACACTGAGGCTTATCAGGCGCAGTATCGTGTCATGGAGGCGTTTTCCCTCTTCAATGTTATTCTTAGTCCGTGATTCCTCATTGGTTCGAAGCAACTGGTATTGACCGCTTCAAAAGTTTTGGGATTCCTATTGTTCCTATTATTCCTTGCCTGGAGGAATCATTCTCGCGGGGAGCGTTCTGTCTGGACTACCCCAGTCACTTCTTTCCCTTGGTTCTATTCAAGCAGAGATGCCGCCAACGAAAAGGAGGCCAAATTGCCTCCTCCCGTTACCGCACCCGTCGACAGGTCCCGATCGAAGGGTGCCAGGGCTTTGGGTGTTTCAAAGGACAAGGAGCAACAGCAGAAGCGACCCAAACCCCAAGATCTCGGAAAGATCCGCACCACGGGGCTCGCCCCTCCATCCAAGACTCGGCAACCTTCCTACGAGTACAAGCATGGATACTGGTTGCCAAGGTCTGCTGATGCTCCTCCCGCGCCCCCTCCCCCACCGAAACGGACCGTGTCCCGTTCCAACACTCGAAACCGTCAGATATCTCGGGATCGGAGTCAGGAGAGTGGTCGCTCTCACGAACGTGGCAGGAGCCATCGATCTACTACAAGAGATCGTTCGCTCACGAGAGGTAACAGCGGTAGCAAGAGGCCTGCCGCTGGGCCTCCACCTACCACGCGGGATCGATACTATAGAGATGCCTCACCCAGGCGGTGAGATCGAACCCCATCCGAGGGTTTTTTTTCCTGTTGGCTTACCAACAGATGGACACTCGAGTGAGTTGTGTATTACGATCCTTCCTCTTGAGGGGTGTATGGCTGTCTTCGCTCTCTTTTCCTTCTCTGGGGGGGTTGTTTTTGTTTTTGCGTCTTACGCGAGAGTTTTATGATATGATGGACACGAAAGCAAGGCCAAGAAGTGTATTTTTGTTACGTGGCACTTGATTTTCTTACGACCACGCCTCCCTTCCTGCGAGGAGAGAGGGTTGGTGGGTAGGTACACAAGTTGACTTGGTTTACAGGGTAGTTCTTCCCCGGCCATATAGTGCCGGAGGGCCCGGGAACCAGGTGTTTACGTAACATGTACTTTTATGATATATTATTGTGTACACGTGATGTGTTGAATAGATCACGTGTTGTCTGTGTTACCCGGACTGCTCGGGGTTGGAGTCGAAGCACGGCAAACACGAGACAAGATCGTTTCTCCTTGCGTGAAACCGCGATCCTCTCGACATGACCTATCTGTTCACAAACATACGTCTCGGCTTGTACAGTGCGTTTTCTATTCTTTCGCAGATCACGAATGAAATTCATTCGGACGTATCGTGGTGGTGGTGGTGGTGATTGTGGCCTCGTACCGCGTGTCGAACACGTTTTGTAGTGTTTCAAGCATTGCTGGCGGGTACGGTCCTTGGCCTTTCGGCCTACTTCGCCAGTATATTCTTGCCTGGTTCGAACAGTGAGCGCCTCCCCGATCTGCCCTTATGGAATTTTCTGTCCATTGCTGACGCGACGGGCCCCTTTCTCCCTGGTAGGTGAATATACGATATACTCCGTTGTTGTTGCCTCAGTCACCGTGTTGTTGCTCATACTGTTTTTAACGCTGTGAGTGATTAAAGCGCGTTTGTGGGGATGAACAACTCTTCGGCTGACCGAGATGAACGATCTAGAACGCACATATTCTCGCCAAGGGTGGAGGTCATTTTCTTGTTTGCTTTGTCTATCATATGGCTGGGTACGTGGAATCACCGAAACTCACTTTGAAATACCCTCGATTCCACTCACTTTCTTCACTATCTGCCCAGCGTTGGCCGCCTGGACGGTGTAAGGGCCTTCTTGAAGATCGATCCCCGCTCGCCCCTCACTGATGGTCTCGATGTTCTGGAACTCGTTTGTAGTGACAGGAGGGACTTTATCAGTAGCAACTCTGATTGTGCTTCGTGGGGGAACACACGACTGCCTACGAAGACTGAGGGCAAGACAAGTGAGTGTGGCCTCATTCTCCCGTTTCTTCTGTGATCTACCGAAGGGAATGAATAACTAATGAGTCTCGTGTTTGGCTTATTTCAATAGTCCCTGCATATCAATATTGCAACCGGATGAGAGTCATCGAAGCCTTCTCGTGGGTGTTGTTTGGCGTATGTAAGCGTGTTCTTTCATGTGATTCAAGAACCACTTGCTCAGGCGGTCATTCTTCATGATTCCAGTCACAATCTTCCTCATTGTCGTAGTCAACCTCACGAGCATCGCCGTTCAAAGGGGCGGTCGTCCATATGCATGGCGTGAGCCTATGCTCGAGCTCCCCTGGTATGGTGAATGGCCAGGTTACTCTGGGGGACCCAACTCCGCATACCCAACTATGCACATGACCGGGGGTGGTATGATTCCAGGGGGTTATTACCCAGGAGGCATCGTATCGCAGCCTGCACCGGTTGCAGGAGGTCCGATTTCTACTGTGCCGGTTCTGCAAGATGGCGGTTATGTCTTACAGCAGCAGCCTGGGCATTCGATGATTATTACGCCTGGAATGAACGGACAAGCCCCGATAGTTCAGCAAGTTCCTGGGCGTATATCCAGTGTCTAGGCGATACGCTTGTCGAAGAAAAACGATGCATCGTCCAGGCTAGGATCCCGAACATCGACTTTTTCAACCTTACGACCTCTACGAAAAATTTACTCCCCGAAAACGATCCCCTCACGTCCTATTCCCGATTGTCGAATATCCGTTCTGTTGCTATCCTCCCTCCTATCTCCAAACACCAACTTACGTGCCGTCCCTGCGTTTGATTGCATGACCTGCTACGATGGGAAAACGTTTTGTTTGCTTGTTTCCCGTTTCTGCGTATTCCAGATTCTACTTGTTACGAACCCCACGATGTGCCTTAGACAGCGATCCACTCTGCGATCTCCTGGTACTCTTGGGGACTTGACGCGTGACGTTCTGTCTGTCGGGATCGGGCCGGGTTGTCTATCCAATTCGTTGGACGGGATCCCCTTTGGTCCTCCGAAGATCGGACTCTAATTTAGTAATTACGAACTCAAACTCAAGCTCGAGTGTGTATCTACTGTTCGGCGAAATGAGGCGACTTCAAAGAGTAGCCCTCAATGTCCTGACAGTTCGGCGACTAACCCCGCTCCGATGAAGATCTGTAGAATCGGAAGTCATAGTACAACATCGGAGGTAGAGCTTGAAAGTGAACGTCCTGGACGTGTGTACGAACACATGTCCTTGCCTCGTGCCCTCTCGCACACGTATTCCCGCCGAACAAAGAATTGCAAAGGGCCGTTTTGATGGAACCTATTGTCAATTGGAGTTACAACGTGCGGCGGTTCCCCTCGCCCCTTCGTCGCTGTCGCCGTGTACGAACTAAGTCCTCTGGGACCACCGCTTTCTCTGGTTATCATGGCGATATTCAGAGGAGAGAATTCGAGGAAACTCATCGGGATCGCGTTGATCATTATCTTTGGAGGGTATCAGCTGGTTGCGAACCTCCCTACCTCACATAGTGCGTCCCCCCTTGTTGCGCCGGAAAGAGAGGGCGCGAGCTCACGCGGCTTCGACTTGAATAGATGTGTTCAATCTCGCGCAGACGTTTGTTGCCATTTTGGCACTTGCAGCCCTGGTGTTCTTGTGAGTGGTAGTTCTACGACGTGAGGGTGGATATAAAGAACTCACTACGTTCGTATGTTTAGGGTCTTCCAACACAACGCTAGAGAAGGTCAGCTGCTCACACAGACTCAAGAAGAGATGATTCTCATTGGGGGATTCGGGTTATTGTGGATTGGTGCGTCCTCGTGCTCTCTACTTTTCTCTCCCTCCCCCCCTTTGGGCCTCTCACTTGATTTTCAATGGTAATGTGCGTCTTGGCCTATGCACTCGGATCCCCGGGGATTGATAGTGGATCAACAAATGTTTGTATCTGATCCACGAGAACCGGTGGATCAAAGGCATGTTTGCTTCGCGTAACACTAAATGCCGGTGCTCCGAGCCTCCCCTCTCGTTCCTGTCCTTGCGCCTGTGGGCCGTCTAGTCTGAGAGCAACAGTTACTAACCTCGAAGGGCTCGTCCCTCCCAGCCACGTTGATCGCATATCAAGCCTACATGAATAGGGGACTCGGTTCCACAGGTATGGGTCTGGCACCTGCTGTGGATGTCCGTGGAGCCGGTCAGGGGAGTGGCACCGCTGTAGGAAGGAGGACCGAGAGCGGGTATGCTGGAGGGCAACGACCCTGTTCGCCGGATGCCGCATACTGCGTCGTCGAGGAGTGGTCGTATTCGTACTGGTGATGGATTCGTGGGATGTGTGTGTCGGATTGCGCGCACGAGCTGTAACTTATCGATAGATTTTCGTCGTCTGGCCTTTTCGCCACTCCGGTCCTGCGTCTGCGTCTCCCGAGCTGTGACGGTCACCGTGACCTCCAGACGTCCCGATCCCCCGAATCGTTGGCTTAACCGTCAACGTTACTCATCTCCCCCCCTTCCCCTGTCCGTCACCACCTTCTGCATACCACTCGCCTGCCCTCCGATCTACCTTCCACGTGCAGCACCATGATAAGTATACCCCTCACCTAGGGTCCAAGTGGCGGGGATTGACTCCGAGTCCCATCTTAGCACAGTAACCCAGGAAAGCGCCGGATTGAGACCGACGTTATGAAGTTGTGCGTACCTACCGGGGGTGGCCTCCACCCCCAGCGGTGACTGATGACATCCCGGGACTCTGTCAGGTTGATGTCCGACTACGAAGTCAGCCTTGTGAACGATAACATGCAAGAGTTTTTTGTCCGCTTCTACGGGCCGAAAGAGAGTACGTCGATACTTATCCCTCTCTCTGTGTCCCTTTACCTTCCCTCGTTCTCTCGAATCGTCGCAGCGGACGCGCTGATGAATTTTGCTGGTCGTGTGTGCATTGGTTCTTCTAGCTCCGTTCGCTGGTGGCGTGTGGAAGATCCATGTCGAGCTTCCGGATCAGTACCCGTTCAAGTCTCCCAGCATTGGATTCATGAACAAGATCTTCCATCCGAATATTGACGAACTGTTGGTGTTTGCATTTCGTGGGATTCCGTCATCCTTAGTGACTGATAATTTGTGGATCTGCAGGAGTGGCTCAGTCTGCTTGGATGTCATTAACCAGACCTGGTCTCCGATGTTCGGTAAGAGAACTCCTTCGCCCCAGCGGTCTTGTACTGACGACACATTTCGATCTCTTTCAGATATGATCAATATCTTTGAAGTTTTCCTCCCCCAATTACTTCGTTACCCCAACCCCAACGACCCGCTAAACGGGGAGGCTGCCGCACTTCTGATGAGGCACCCCACGGAGTATGACGCTAAAGTCAAGGGTAAGCAGGGGTGTCTTTGCACGCGCGCTTCATAAACCGATGACGAGATTCCAGAGTATGTACAGAGGTTCGCGACTAAGGAGGCAGCCGATGCTGCCGCAGGAAAGACAGGAGAAGAGGAGGAGGGGGAGGATGAGGAAATGAGTGACGTCGGGAGCATCAGCGAGGAAGATGCTTGACTCTCACTCACCACTCGTTCCTCGTCCTCCGACTCAGGTTTTTTTTATTCTTCCCCCCTCATCCTAGTTTTCGCGCTTTTTGTACTCCCACTTGTTTTCCTCGTCACAACGTTCCTTCATCGGCTTGTCTTGGACCCTCATCACCCCTTCCTGCTCAACACCATCCCAAATCAGCTAATTTTTAAGCTCTAGCCTTCCCAGTTGTGTTACTATGATTTCTTTTCCCTCCTTTGTCACTCGCCTTCCATCCCCCTATCCGACTAAACACAAACACCGATTCTTTTCATCCATCCCCATCCTGCATATATGTATCTTCCTTCTTCACGACCATGCTCCCCCCTCTCTCCGTTTCAGTCCTCCCACTTCGGTTTACATTACACGACGCATATACCGGCGCGGCTCCCTTCTCCGCTAATATTCTGCCCGCCAATAGCTCTCTTCCACTTGGCCTCCGACTTTACGTTTGACCTCTTACTGCCACGAGTCGGATCGAATTGAAGATGTGAATTAACAATCTGCCGCGTAGTTATATTTTACACAAGGGACTCGCGGGCCTGGTAAAGTATCGCACAAAAGTACAAGATCTCGCGATGCAGGTCAAGGCTGAGAACCTTGGGAGCCCGTGGAAGTGCTTGGCTGAAGTGGTTGGATTAGGTCGTCGACCTTCTTTTGGGCTTCGGTGGCGGCCTGCAAGGAAATTACATCTCTGCACAGAGACAGTTGTAGGAGACCATGCACACCTTCAAGAAGATGTCGAGTTGTTGTCGGACGCTGTCGACTGCGGAAACCTTGGCCTTCGTTTCTTTTATAAGGTCATCCTTTTGTTGCTGGAGCTCCTTTCTCCGCTTTTCGAGTCTAGACATACACGCGTAAGATGAGACCTGGGGAAGGGGGAGGAGCGACGGCGACGGTTACCTCTGGCGTTCGGAGAGCTCGAAATTCAGCCTGTTGATTATGAGCTGGTGAGGGTCGTTGAGAATCCCTTCTGTTTTTAACTCGTCAGGAGCGAGAATGGTGAAGAGTTCCACCGAGTATAACGGGACGTCTTGGTGCATTGATCTATCTGGATTCGGCATCATCAATTCTGAAATGGTTTATTGGGAGGAACGTCGATTTTGGGTGCAGAAGAAATCACGGTCGCATGCTCGTGACCTGATTCGAAACAAAAGGGAAAAGGAGGAGACGAAAGGAAGGGATAAGACCTACGCGAATTGGCGACATTTCTCAATCTCACGCTCCAAGTGCCGCTTCTCGTACAGCAGGTTCTGGAGGGCCAAATGGGCCTGATCCATCTGCGTCCGCGCGTCCGCGGTTGCCTGTTTATGAGAGCGCGTCCGTGCGTTTGCGGCGCGATTGTGGGCTTTGAGCTGGCCGAAAAGAACCATTGCGCGCGTTTGCACGACCTGAGGGTCGTAATTCGCCGTCGTCGAAGGGTCGGTCAACCCATGTAAATTCTGAATGACAGTGTCTGGGTCGTCGCGGTCATAATCCGGCATGATGCGAGAAAGCCTCGTTCCCTGTCTAACGTCGTTCTCGATGGCGTGCGTGGCAGAAGACTGCGGAGCTGGACTAAGCACGTCTCGTTCTCGGATACGGTGATCCTGGTGGGTGTGAGAACAGCGTCTTGTTCGGCATTTGCCGGGGGATATAGGATCTAAGGTCACCACTTGTAATCAGTCTCAAGGTCCAGAACCAATCCTCCTCACATTCCACCACCACCCGCCCTTCCCCGTACAGCACCATGTCTAACGCCCCTAGGCCGCGCTCCATGTCGGGCACCATCCCTTCCATGGAGACTACGAGCAACGAACTGAAAGATAACACGATCATCATCGGTGCGTTATCGTTATCGGTCTCATCCAGACTTAGATATCCGCCCCCTCACCATTTCGAAAATCAGTCCTCGGAGCTTCCGGTGACCTCGCCAAGAAGAAGGTGTGTTGGGCTGTCTCTGCGTCTCCTCGTTTGCTCTCCAAGAGGGAACGCGGGAGAGTGAGGGGCTAATCCTATTCCCCCCATGACATTAGACATACCCCGCTTTGTTCGGGCTCTTCAGTCAGCGCCTCCTTCCCCGGGACATTAAAATCGTCGGATATGCAAGGACGAAGATGGACACTGGGGAGTACCACAAGCGGATAACGTCTTATATCAAAAACCCCAACGACGACCCGGATGTGAAGCAGCAGATCGAGGAATTCAAATCCCTCTCCACCTACGTCTCTGGCGCTTACGACCAGGACGGGCCTTTCCAGGAGCTTAATGCTCACCTCGAGGCGATTGAAGCTAATTACCAGACCAAGGAGCGTAACCGCCTCTTTTATCTGGCCCTCCCCCCATCTGTCTTCATACCGGTCACGGAGCATCTGAAGAAGCACTGCTATGTCAGCAAGGGTGGCATCAACAGGATCATCATCGAGAAGCCGTTCGGTAAAGACACCGAGTCCTGCCGAGTGCTCGTTGGAGCTGTCAAGAATAATTGGACAGAGGACGAAACGTTCCGAATTGATCACTACCTCGGAAAAGAGATGGTGAAGAACTTGCTTGTCTTGCGTTTTGCCAACGTCTCCATGGGTGCTTCCTGGGACAAGAACCATATCAATAACGTCCAGATCACGTTCAAGGAGCCTTTCGGGACGGAGGGTCGAGGCGGTTATTTCGACGAGTTCGGTATCATTAGAGATATTCTGCAAAACCGTAAGTTTTTTCGCACCATTCACTCGGAAGATCACGTGGGTGGATGTAAGGCATTCAAATGTGCTCTTTCGCGCCTAGATCTTCTGCAGGTGTTGTCCGTTTTGACTATGGAGCGCCCTGTCTCCTTCTCGGCTGAAGACATTCGAGATGAAAAGGTAACGAGCGGTCACCCGACCATCAGTGGCGTGCTATTTTGAAAATCGTATTGAAACGGGCGGAATTAGGTCAAAGTTCTTCGCGCCATCCCCCCGGTCGAAAGGCACGATACCTTGTTGGGGCAGTACGTAGCAACCGACGGCAAACCGGGGTACTTGGATGATGAGACCGTCCCTCGTGATTCGGTTTGCCCGACCTTTGCCGCTACCACTTTATGGATCAACAACCCACGCTGGGAAGGCGTACCATTCATTCTGAAGGCCGGAAAGGGTAAGCGAGCGAGCGATCGAGTCCTCACGGTTTCCTTTCATTTAACGCCTTCTCACAGCTTTGAATGAGGCCAAAGTCGAGATCCGAATCCAGTTCAAAGATGTCACTCAGGGTATCTTCAAAGACATTTCCCGAAACGAGCTCGTGATTCGTATACAACCATCGGAGGCCGTGTACCTCAAACTGAACGCAAAAACCCCCGGCTTGTTCACCCGTGCAGTTCCGGTGGACATGGACCTGACGTACAAGCGCAGATTTGGGGAGGTTCACATCCCTGAGGCTTACGAGGCGTTGATCCTGGACGCACTCAAGGGAGATCATTCCAACTTTGTGCGTGATGATGAATTGGACGTTGCCTGGAAGGTACGGCCTCGTGTGTGCGTGGATGCGTATATGAATGCTCGCTTATGACTGGAACGACAGATCTTCACCCCGATTCTGCACTGGATTGACGGCCAGAGTGGACCCCGACCAAAGCCGGTGCCGTATTCCTATGGGTCCCGTGGACCAAAAGAGCTGGACTCGTTCGTCCAGAAATACGGATTCCGGCGATCGACAGAGGCATAGTGGGTGGCTTTGCTTTTGCCTATTTCGTGTGACGCTGACGGCTGGCTGGACAGCGCATGGCCTGTGACTGCTTTGAGTGCGTTGTGAGCGTGGAAGAAAAGAAGAACTGTACGATTGGTAGTCTTAACGGCAAAGATGTTTTACTGTCCGCTTGTTACACATATGTTACGCGGACAAAAAAGAGGACAATGTATGTACCGTCCGGATGACGATCGCAAGAGGAAAGATCGACTTGAGCACCGATCGATGTCAGGCATCCTCTGCACCCTTCATCGTTGGCCGCCAGATTGCATTTTATTGTTCCAAACTACGATGCGTCTCTTTTCAAACGTCCATCGTCCATGCCGCTGAGACGTCTCCTCCCACTCCTCTCGTGTCCTCTCTGTGCCGTCGACGACGGTACCACTCCCTATCCGCTCCTTCGTCACCCGTTTACCCTTCACTGCGGAGACACAGTCTGCTCATCCCACCTCAGAACGCTCGACCCCGCACAACGCTGCCCTCTCCCTGTTTGTTCATCCGCGCCAAAGCAAGGCACCGCTCACCCAAACACCCCTAGTTCCTCCCGAGTCGTCTATCTTCCTGCAGTACCTCCCCCACCACCCGACCGACGGTCCACATCCTCTTCAGCTGATCAATTCGAGCAACGAGTCGACATCACGATCAACAGGCTAATCGAGGTCGTTTCTCGTCATTCTCAACCCCCTCCTACACCCCCCAATCACGATGACTCTGACCTCTCTGATGGAGGCGACCTCCATGCCCACTCCCCAGGGCGGCCGCCCCAGGTGACGACTTCGCCCTCTTCGGATGAGGAAACAGAATTTTCTGTTACACGGGACCTGGGCAGCCCTTCTGGGCATAGGCGACGCCGTCGGCGGGACCCTGAACTGACGGTTCTGCCCACCACCCCGAGTCGCTCGGAATCGACATTGACACCTACGAGTTCCACAAGCGTTGCCTCGGCTGATTTAGTCGAAGACGCCTCCCCCTCTCCCTCTGGACGCTCCGGGCGTTCCTGCACCCCTCCTCCTGTCACTGCCGGCGAAGAGAGCTCAGACGGGAACGATTTGAGCATCGAGCCCCCCAAGAAGCGCCCGAGACGTGACGCTCGCCATTTGGTAATCGATCAGGAGACTCAATCGCGCGCAATCGAGCCGGAGACAGAAACCGGCGACTCCGATAATCCAAACCGTTTCGATCCGGAGCCTCGCGCAGGTTCTCCGCAGCAAGGCCAAGAAAATCTGAAAACAAGAATCGAGAAAGAGCTCTTGACAGAGTTGAGCTGTGAGATTTGTTTCACACTGTATTACCAGCCCGTGACCACCCCATGTCAGCATGTGAGTTGCCTGCTTTCTTTCTTTCCTTTGCGGTTCCCCTTTTCTAGGATATTTCCCCTTCCGCCCCCCTCTATCCGGAAGGCTCCAATTTATTATTTATTTTCTACCGCCGTTTCTCTTCCTTGGGTTGCTCCATCTCATCACCTTGTTTGGAAGACATTCTGTGGGCGGTGCCTTCAAAGGTCTCTGGATCACAGAAGCCACTGTCCTGTCTGCAGGGCGGAGTTGCCAGATTACACATACCTACTGGACAACCCTCAGAATAAAGTCGTCTTGTCGATAGGTACAGTTGCTCTCTTCGCTTTCTCCCCTCTTCCTTTCGACCCTCACGCATGTGACACCAGAGTTGGAGGTTTTCCCTGCGTTGTACGCCGAACGTGGGAAAGTTATCGAGGAGGAGGAACGGAACGGGAGGTTGGACACTCCGTTATTTGTTTGCCAACTCTCTTTCCCTGGTGTTCCAACAAATCTACATTTCTTTGAACCAAGGTAGAAGATGCGTTCTTGCCGATCTGGTTGGTTATCTTACCTCACGAGTTGGTCAGGTATCGATTGATGTTGCGACGCTGCTTGGAGTCACCTACTCCGCGGTTCGGGATGGTCATGCCACCCAAATCAGCTTCTGCCAACGTCACCATAGAATTCGGAACTATGCTGGAGATTCGGAGCGTTAGAATGCTTCATGATGGCCGGAGTTTGGTGCATGCGTGGGGGGTATCTCGGTTTAGGATTTTGGAGAAGGGCACCCTCGATGGTTACATGGTTGGACGGATCGAATAGTAGATCATTCGCTTTTTTGGTTTTGGTTTGTTCGACTAACAGCCCTGATGTAGCATTGATGATTTTCCCGAGGAGCTTGAAGATCCACTCGATGCTGCCCTCGAAGAAAAGGCCGTGTTAGAGGCTGAGCGTCAAATCATGGCCGCATCCACAACACGAGCTCTAGCTGTGTCCTCCGCGACACAATCACCCTCGACCCCTTTATCGATTATTCCATCGAATGCTTCACGGGCCCATAACCCACATCCGGAACATCGCCTCCTGGATGCGAGCAACGAATCCCTGATGAACAAGTGTCGCGTTTTCATCGAGCAACTCAGGGATGGTGCAGCTCCATGGATCGTACAAAGGCTGAACGACTCGTATGGAAACATGCCAACAGATGCGCCAAGTTTTAGTTTTTGGGTTGCTCTGGTGAGTTTCCTTGTTCGTTAGATGCGCGGTCCGAGACGGAGAATCACTGATTCCTCTTCAGATCCTGCCGATCGACGAGTACGAAAAAGCCAAGCTGTTGCCGATCAGAAGCACAAGATTAAGGCTGAAGCTCGTCGCGCACTGGATCGATCAACTGAACGGCACCTGGTGAGTGTCCTTCCCATTACTTTGCTCTTCCAAGGGGTCAGATCGTGTATGCGGTGGCTCCAATCCTGACGGCTGATTATCATCTCTTGTGTTTCGGTCGCGATGGTTCTTCCCTAGGTGGTTTTCGAATGGATGCATCGTCTGTTGACCGAACGGGCCGGGATTGGGTCGATCCCAACCTGGGTCGGAGTTCCCGTATCCACGTCATCCTCCCTGTTTTTTGGTTTGCATTTTTCTCGTTCTCCTTACTTGGTCCAGCGTAGTCGTCTCCTGGGTCCTTTTGCTTCCGCATATGCGCATCATCGTCATCATCACCGTCATCACTTCCAGTATTCCCAAATTTCCCTCCCTTTTATGATTCAACCAATATCATTTTCTCCCATATCATTAAGTATATTCATCCTCCCCGCGACCGTAACCCGTACTTACACCTTTGGCATACGAGCGAATTAAAACCCGAACGTTCCTCTTCCTCCCACGCTAACTACGCTGTACCCTCTTATTTGAACGGCTTTTCGACGCTAAAGGGTGGATGCCATCAGACGTGTCTTACCTAACCCCAGGACATCGGGTACCGAATGTTTGAACACAGGAGGTTGTCTCTTCTCAATGACTCCCGTACCTCGGTTTCATTCACCACGGTATCGTGATAGGTTTCCATCACTAATCAGCTTTTCCCCTTTGGGTCGGTGCATTAGGACTGTGGCTGCCTGGGTTAATCCACCCCGCGCTTGTTCCCGCACCTTGCCATCGATACTGCCCGATATATCGCTCGCGCATCAGAGGAAGGGGGAAAAACAAAAAGCGAGGGCGTCCGGCCGCCTGTACCCCACCGTCCCTCTACTCTACTTGCAAAAGAAATGGCTCATGCTCAAAACCGCGGGGAAAACCCCTTTCCGTTCTATTTCGAAGTTGGCGCAGCGGTGAATGAGGATATAAAATGCCTCCCCATCAGCTCGGTCACCTTCTGGTGCATTGGCGGGGTCCATCTTGCTCACTGGATCTCCAGTTTCGCGATCAAGGGTTCCAAACAGTGGATCGGAGTTTCACTGGACATGCGCAAACCCGACACACACACACACACTCGCTCGACCGCAAACTTTTTTGGATCTTTGATGGTCACCATGCTCCCTCCCGCTCGGACCTTGATCTCGCGCTCGGCGAAGATCCACATCAGTTTCGCGGTGAAGGAGGGGACAACTGTGGGCACCGTGTTGAAGTTGGTGAGGGAGCGCCGTCTCGAGTTTTACCGGTTCAATAGTAGCGGATGCGGCTGTCTCTGGTGGCAGATGTACCTTTTGGATCTCATGATCCAGCTGGAATGGGTCAATCACCACAGCCACAAGAAGTTGGAGAACGCCATCGATGTGTTCCGAAAGAAGAAGCCTGCAAACTTATCCGAGGTGCCTTACCCCCCTGTTGAAGGAAAACTCTTGACCGAGGATGAGCTCAAGTGAGCGCTCGATTCCCAAGGGTCTGACCTGTCACTGACGCGTCGAGTTACAAGAGTAATCGAGGACGGACTGCGTCCCACCGGCGGGTCTCGAAAGAAGGAACCCGGAAGCTCATCTAATGTGCCTTGTCCCCCCGCCGAAGGAGAACTGTCGACCGAGAACGAGGTGAAGTGAGTGTCTCAACCCCTTCCCCGTTTACTCCAACTCGTGACTGACACGGTGAATGACAAGAGCGATCGAGGACAGGTTGCGTTCAACTTCCATCGGGGCGCCCCGAAAGGAACTTGGAAACTTATCCGAGGCGCTTTGCCCCCCCGTCCAAGGAAAACTCTTGACCGGAGAAGAGCCGAAGTGAGCGTCTCGAGTCCCTCTCCATTTCCAAAAACCCGACCTATAACTGACGTAGTGAATCACAAGAGCGGCGTTGGCACTCGTAGACGATAGGACACCCAAATATCGTGTATGTTTTAAATAGCAGAAGTCAAACAATTCTAAGCGAAAGCCTGCGTGGATGGGGAACCTGTATCTCGTCACGAGCGACGTTGCACCTCATCAAAGACCTGCCAACGACTTATATCGCCTAGAGCTCAGGTCCAGAAACCTACGTTTCTACGGTATCCCCCAGCCATAAACCAGTGATACCGTTGCCAGGGTCGGGCCACTGGTCAGACCAACTAACCCCATCTAGATGGGATAGAACCCGCTCGCTTGCCAATCGATTACCCAGAGGACGCGATCCTTCGATAGCAGGAGGTTGGTCGGATTGAGGTCCCCGTGAGTGAACACGAGCGTCCAGTCGTTTTTCATGTACGGCGGAGGCTCGATGTATTAGGTAACGAGGGACCTTGGTCCAGGAGTTGTACGCGCACGGAACTTGTCTGCCGTCTCCACTGGACCGGTCCGCACGTCGTTGAATATCACGCCTCCCCCGTGTGACCGGTATCGACAGTTCCCGAGTACGAGCGCCACAGTCTACAGGGCTGGGAGGTGTAATTTCGTACAGTGCAAGCGATGCGGAACTGCATGAAGTAGCCGAGAGTGTTCCGACATTCGTAAGCCATCTTGCCTTCGATATATTCCTGGACCATCCACGTCGAACTCGCTAGGTTAGGATAGCGGACCTGTGGAATCGGTATCCTTGCGTTTGCACGAACGAATCTCAAATTTGCACGTTCTCACCCGGGTGAGAGCTTTGCAAGGAGTCTCGAGGGGATTCTGTGTGCTGCAAGCCCAGCGAGGGTGTCGTCGGCCGCGTCTACTTTCTCGAGGGTGACTTGATCCCGTTCTTTCGTGAACGGAGATTCTACTAGGGCTTCCAGGGTATCTCCGGCAAACTCTTGGGGATCAAGGGTCTTTATGTGATGCATTGGTCAAATGGGGATTCAAAACCAGCAGAGGGAGTCACGCACATCCTCATTCACGTTTGCGGGCACGGGAAGCGAAAATCCCCCGTGCGATTGCACCAAGAGTTTTGCTTGTCACCGCTTGCACAATCGGGCCGAGGCGCGATGGCAGCGGACGGGTTGGCTCCAACGGGTAGAGTTCCGCGACTGGTAAACATGCAACATGTCAGCGGACGGGTTTGATGTACGTTTCGTAACCGCAACGCCAATCGTTTCACAAAGCTCAGAGAATCCACGATTATGCAAAGAACTAACAGGGACGTACTTCATCCCGTAACGGGCCACGCAATCGTATCGCAAGCGACTGGCGGAAAAGTTAACGTCACAGTAACAGTCTAGGACGAGGTCGCATTCTGTCCCGACGAGACAGATGAGCCTGAATCGCGACTTGTTGACAGGTATATCTCTGACGAGATCATATGCTGGAAGGTTAGGGTGGTAGTGGTTGTCCCCCAGCTGAAACGTTACCAGGGCGCAGTTATAACTTTCCCCAATTGTGGTAGGGGAGGCAATAAAATCCTCGACATTCCTTTTGTAAATGAAAGCCTCGGAGATGTTTCTGACGAGTGTGGTGACTAGGCTAGTTCTCCCACTCCCTAGAAGACCTGATGGCGGGTGAGACGGTGGTAATAGACTTGAGATATTGCACTCACCAATCACCGCGATGTGTATTTCGTCCATCGCACGGTGACCGAGAGTCGTGAGGGGAGCTGTTGAGTTCTCCACGTGACCTGGGTGTGGAGTGGGTCCTTCAATCGGCAGGCCCACTCAAACTCTTGGAGATCTCATCCACGCCTGGCGCGAGTCCCACACAAGTCTCAACAACGAGCGCATGATTCCTCGCCCATGGAATAGCTCAGGTACAGCCCAGGCTAACACCAAAAAAAATGGCGTTGTTCGACAGTTCTGATTTCCCCTTTCCATGCACTTCACGTCTCGGATGGGGTTTGGTCCCAGGACGTGTGATTGATCAGCTGCGCGACCCTGAGCACCTGACGCTCAATGGCCGTGGCTTTGGCGAGCTTTACGGATCCTATCCCACTCCATCCAACGTCCTGTCAATCGGTGCCATCGCAGCCTCTGCCGGATTTGTTCAGCGTGGCCGCCTTTCTCCAATAAGCAAACTCCGACCGCGATAGGCACTCCTTCCACCCATGCCTAAGTAAACCGGGGGAATTATGAAGTCTTCGGTGGTTTCACGGGAGTTTTCGCTACGAGTCACTAATTTGTCAAGTACCGTCAGCGTTCGGGATCCGATCTCTGAGATCTGGTGCTTTGTCGTTCTCCCTTCCAGCAGTGTCTGGGGCTCTCGCAACACTTTTCCCTTGTGGTAATCACAGGTTAACATTTATTCCCTCTAATCTCTAGCGCCTCGGATCACCGACCCACTTCCCCAGGTGCCAGCATGCCAACAC
>QFEV01001440.1:0-17550 GCA_003316405.1 Thelephora aurantiotincta
GCAGAGTGCGGCCCAGATCTCGACTCCGTCAAACCCCTGAAGTGTATCACCATGCGGGGGAGGGCGAGTTCCGGACCCAGTTGGGATGCCCACGGGACCCCGTGAAGTATGTATCTTAATCCCATCTTTGGTCTGAACCACAGTCCCGTTATCCTTTAGCTCTTGAAGGACTCGGGAACGCTCTTCTACCTCCGCATCGTCAATATAGTAGATAGACATGTGTGGGAACATCGGGTTCTGGGGGTTTCGTGCCTTCAAATTCTCCCTGATCTTGGTGTGGAGAGACAAGATTCCAGGTGACGGTTTAACAACAGCCAACACACTGCGGAAGTATGCGTCGCTGGCTACGATGTCGAAGAAGTCTACCCTGACCCGTGCCTGCCCTGGTGGAATGGCAGTTATGAGTTCTCCAACGGGCGTGGTTGAAGAGACGGTAGCCAAAGTGATGTGAGGGTGGAACCTCGGGTATGAATCGGGCATCTCTGCGGTCGGAGGACGGACGTGCATGAACCAAGAAAGTTTAGCAGATTGCTCTGCAGTGGGCACAAGCCAAAGAGATAGCCCTATCGATTGGTCGGTAAGAGCATTAACAGAGATCATCGTGTACTCACCCATGGTGGCGGTCGGTGATCAATCGATCGCTTCTCTGGCAGCCGGAAAGGGCAACTCGCTCATTCTGTGTTACTGTAGCACACAATCGTGTTGGGATGTTTACGGGGAAAGGAGTTTATATTTATTTGCGTCAATTCAGACAAGACAAAAAAACACGTAGGAGAACAAGCTGCAATGTGCAAAAAAGGGAAAAGGAGAGGGGAACCCTGGTGAGCAAGTGCCCAACGGCAGGTTCAGCCCTAAAACTATTCATACATTCGATCCTGCTCGGATTTGCTTCTGCTTCTCTTGTTCCAGGCGCTGCGGGATGGAGGTGAGTCGTATGGAAAGGGGGTTTCCAATGTTCTAAAACGTACGTGGTACAATAGCTGAACGGCCATTTGAATATTCGCAGGTGGCCCGGTGATGACGACCAGCCTCTCACCCTCACCTCCTGTGGGGGCGGGACCGCCGTTGACCCCCGTGCTGGTGGCACCGGGCTCCATGATCTTGATTTGGCTGGCACTCATATGTCTGATCTCGTTAATTTTGCTTCCGCCTTTTCCGATGATACATCCGACGAGGTCATTAGGGATAAAGATCTGTTGTGTCTGAAGCTGATGTTGTTGCTGGGGAGGGTTATGCTGTGGAGGAGGGGGCGGGTTGTTCATGTAGGGATTGGAATATCCAGGAACATAGGAAGAAGGCATCCATGCCGGTCGGCGTGTATAGCTAGACGGCCGGTAGCTTGAGTGCGTAAGCGAAGGCATGCGTTCATTTGCTTCAATAAGGATATTCCCAATATAGTATGTAGCAATGTGGATTGCATCCGCAACACCAGAGACGCTCAAGACCCGCTACCGAATCGAGAAGTGAGCACAATGAAGACCAAGGTTGGGGAAACGGCAACCTCTGTCGAGCCTGGCAACATGCCCTCGCTTGCATTCAGCCTCGCACCACTTGCGTCTTGTATTTCCTTGATCTTTGAACCACCCTTGCCAATTACGGAGCCCATGCGGGAATTTGGGATCATGAATTTAATGGTTACGGCGCGACTCCCTGGAACGGATGGCTTGTCAAAGGGTTCGTCGTTGATGCGCCGGACGATGAGACCAAACGCCTGATAAAAGCCCCATTAGGAGTTATCTGCAGTGGGGGACGGGGAACAAACCTTAGAGACGGCGTCGAGTGGTCCGCTAACGTTGAGAATGCGTTCCGGGTTTCCGGGAATACTCTCTGATACCATGACGCGGGCGCTGCTCTTGTCCCTGATTTCGTTCACGTGCGAACCGTTCCTTCCGATGATGATAGAGGCATCCTGCGTGACGATGAGACATCTCATATGGATGTGGGCCGAAGGGGGAGAAGTGGTGGAAACTGCCTTGGAATCCCCCGCCTCTGGTAGTATAGGAAGATCCGCGTGAGACTGCCGCGGAGAAGGAGTGGAAGCGGTCGTGTCGCCAACGATGACGGGGGTTTCGGTCATGGCCACATCCCCCGGATTCCTAGCGGAAGAAACAGAGGACGCTCTGGCACGAGTGCTGAAGGTGGCATCCGAGGAAACGCCTGTGTTTGGACGTTTATGATGCTTCTGGTGTTCAGTGTCTGAAGGGGACCTGGATCTCTTTCTGTTGGAATCAGCAGCTTCTGGCATGACCGAGTTCAGTCAGAGGTTCGCGGGACTATCTGTCTTGTAAGAAACGGAATGGGTGGGAGAGAGAGGTTCGGTTTGGAAGGGGGTGTGGATGGGATAGAGAAACTATGGGAAGTCGCGGATGTGAGGAGAGGGATTGATGGCTGTTGGCGCGAAGACGATATCTACGACGCACATACCTTGCTGAGGCGTGGCGAGAAGACGATAACGACGAACGCGACACCCGCAAGCTTGCAAGTTCAAGCGTGAAACGGGGGAGGACAACGACGGTGACGGGAATCAGGTGAGTGGAGGATGACCTGGTTCGGAGGATGCCGAACACGGACGTATTGTAACTGACCAAGAGGATGGATATTTATCTCGTCCTACTTACAAGTAGGTACCCGTACGTACTAACAGATAGATAGCAGGTAGAAAAACAAACCTTGGGAAACGGCTCTGTGGCCAGGCTGCGCTTGCACATTTCTAGCAGTATGAATAAACAGATCGCAGAGGCAAAGCAGTTTCAGGAAACAAAGCAGACTTGACATGCTCATTGACAGGTGTTGCACGAAAGGATATTGTTCGAGAGTGTCGAACCAGCATCGGTTTTCATCCCTCGCGATCGTGTGGACTTCACCAACGCGGATCTGGCCCATTTGTTGGGGGCTGGCTGGGACCACGTGAACCGTTCGACTCCCGGTAGCGGCCAGGACTTCCTCCCCTCGGACTCCTTGAGTAGCTTCTTCTGCGTCGATATTCAGGTGAGTATCCTCGGCCTCCCCCACGGGCTGGGGATGGGCTCCCGCGATCTCGCCAGTCTCTGCTGTCCCTCCCGAAGCGATCGCGATCCCTCTCATACGTACGACGCGGCGAACGATCACGATAAGAGTCTCGGTGGTCTCTGTCGTCTCGATCACGGAATCTCCCAAAGCCGGAATCACGACCAGGCCTGCGTCTATGTCCCATGTATTCACCTGGGGTGGGAGCATGAGGTCTGTCGGTCACAGAGTAGTCCACACGGATGCGGCGACCATTAAGTTCCTGAAATGGGGTCAGATCGACGCGTCGACCGGGGCTTGACCAGTGACATACAATCCCGTTTAGTTTCTCGATGCAACGGGTAGCCTCCTCAATTGAAGACATCGTGATAAAACCGAAGCCACGGGAACGAGCCGACTGGATTGTGGTGGATCTCGATGGGTAGATTGTATCGGAGAACGTTGGCGGGACTCACGCGTTGATCGTAAACGATGACCACTTTCTCAACACGACCGTACCGGCTAAACTCATCGTCTAGATCCCGTTCCGTTGTGCGAATGCTCAGACCGAATATCCCCAACACGTTACATGGATTAGGAGCCTAGAGAACGGGTCGATAATCGATCAAAAAAACGTGGCATCCCTGTAACTTACGATGGGTGCGTGAGGGGGACGTTTTGGTGGCGTCGAAGCGCGGTTGTAGGATGCTGGAGGTTCACGACTACGAGAACGGGACCGACGGAGGTTATGTTCCTGGACTCGAGGCAGGGCGACAGGCTGAGTGTACGCGTCGGAATACGGGTCAACTGGTGCTTGAGCAGATGGATCCTCGAACTGGGACATTGGGGGGACTTTGCCGTTACAAGTGAATCCGACGCGCGCAGCGGAACAGGCGTGGCGGAAGTGTTTGGCACTGTTTGGAATTTAGCATTCGATCTCCGTGTCGATTATTTGACTCTCCGCCAGAACCTTAGCCAGGAAAATTCCGGTGGCTTGATCGGCTGTATAGCCATTTCCCGCACTCACTCCCGACGCTCATCTCCTTACGAACGCACGAGATCCGGTGCAATCAACAATAAGACTACGAGATGGTCGGTCTCCGCCCGTAACCTCGACCCCACTACTCAGCCTTTTCCAGGGTATTGATATCGCCCGCCACCACGTCAAGAAGGGTGCGAGGACGGCTCCCAAGAGTGAGGACCCTTATCTCCTCCTCCTTGTAAAAGTGAGTTACGTTCCCAACCGAGACGATACATTTGGCTCATCCAGTCGGATAGCTCTATCGCTTTCTCGCCCGCCGCACCGACTCCAGGTTCAATAAGGTACATGCAACCGGAACTGCACAATACAGCGACTGAGCTAAACGTACAAATCAGGTCATACTCCACCGTCTCTTCCTCTCAAAAACCAATCGTCCCCCCGTTTCCCTATCAAAAATCATCAAGGAGACCTCCTCTGTTCCAGATCTTGACTCGAAGATCATTGTCAATGTCGGAACTGTTACAGACGACGTGCGGTTATTGGAAATACCAAAACTCACCATCGCTGCCCTCCGTTTCACAATCTCAGCGAAGGAACGCATCTTGAAGGCCGGCGGCGAAGCGTTGACCTTGGACCAGCTTGCGCTCCGCGCCCCAACAGGGTCAAACACTGTTTTGCTCCGTGGGAAGAGGTCGGCGCGAGAGGCGGTCAAGCACTTCGGTATGGGTCCCCACAAGCACAAGAAGCCATACACCATCTCGAAGGGCCGCAAGGTGAATCCTAGTCACTCTTTTCTTGGCGTGATGTCACACTCACGTTGTCAACCAGTTCGAGCGAGCTCGTGGCCGCAGACAGTCTCGTGGCTTCAGGGTGTAATATTTGTACACGTATACTCTCATGTGTTTATGGCAAGCCAGTGTTTTCCATGCGCTGCCTCCGTGAACCAATGTGCAAATGTATGTACTTCTCACCACGCCCCACTTATGTTCGCTGCCCTTCGAAACGCTCTCCACATGGACGTGGACACGACTTGATTGGAATTGCAGAGGTGTAAAAATTGCGTATGGAATTGTGAAAGCTCGATGGAGAGCGCTCGCTGCAGATGTTTGAATTTCCGCCGCGGATGATCGACCGTGGGAAACAAGCGCGACTGGCCTCAATATTTCAGCGCTCAGGCCCAATCTGACAACAATGTCGCGTCCCCCATCTCCGCAGCGACCGAGTCAGTGGCCAAGAATATAACCCGTGCAAGAGCTCATTTTCCGGACTGCCTAGCCATGACCGCAAGAAAAACGGTCACTTCACGCAAACCTACCGCACCCAAGCGTTCAAGCATCCAGGCCAAACCTGACGTGAAAGACCAGGTGGTCACCGACCCAATCGTTGTCACAGAGAGCGAGGATCCCCCCGCATCGCTTCGTCCAAAACAATCCCAGCGCAACCCTTCAGTCCCCCACTTGAAACCCACAAACGGGAGTGTGAAGGGAAAGGGAAAGGCACAAGGACTCGAGCGCGACGATCCGATTGACTTGGAACCAGCTGACGACATCTCAGACGCTTCGGATGTTGAGATGTCGATACCTGCCCCGCGGCCAAGGTTAAGTCCAAACGAATCATCTACGCTATCCCTCAACGAGGAGACACTCCAGCGCAAGTTTCTCCAGGTAAGTCCCCCACATCCGACAACAATCACGGTCGGTTAATCTATTGATTCTCCCGTAGAGTCAGAAGACAGTCGAATCGCTACGGAAACAGATTGACGAATTACTAAAGGCACAGACAGATCAACAACAAGTATTAGAAAACTGGAAGGCGCGACAGGAGGCTAGCAACGGGGGTATGTCATACAGACGGGTTATTTGGTGTACCTCATCAGCTCCCGCAGCGTACAAGTACTACCGACAGGCGGTCGAGGAAAGTCGCAAACTTGTCGCATCCCTCGACACCGGTTCTTCCCCTCTCTTACCCCGAGAGGTTGTGGAAGAAGAGAGGAAGGTTATGAGACAGGACATTCAAGCGAAGGATGAACAACTTCGCAAAGCGGAAACGAGAATACAAGAGCTCCAGGAGTCAGGTACTCCACGCTGCCTCTCGTGCTTGCGCTTCCTAAACCCGTCACAGAAGCGCTGCTGCGTGGTGATCTCAAGGCTGAGATTGAACGCGCTAGAACCTTGGCCGCTCGCGCTAGTTCTAAACCTCCCCCTGACATCAATCATCAGGCAGCGGTCACTTCCCTCTACGAGGACATGACAAATGTTCTTATCACGGCCGTCAAGTTTGAGAGGGACCCACAACTTCTGGGGGAGTCCGTAAATTATCAGTGTGTTTATACCCAACGTTCTGATACCACTGCCAGAAGTGAGCGCCCACTTCAGATGGACGGATGGCCTGATATGGCTGATTTTTGTTTTTCGCAGGTATCAGGTTTCACCTCAGAACCTGGCGGGAAAATGGTGCAGATGACCAGGAAGAAGAGCACGTCAGATACACCCCTCTCGACCTGGACAAAGAATCGGCTCAGTTCAGAGAAAAGCTTACTTTCATTGGCTCCACGTTTGCCTTCCCGAAGCATCAGATCCAGGTGTTCTTCGAACAACTAAAAGAGCGCGTGGCAGAAGCCATTGGGATGGAGGAGGATGTTATTGAAGTCCTATCAGACGGGTGAAAAATCGTAGGTCACATTGGTCATGATTGATTGCTCGAAGTCCTGATATGAGCTATGGTTTCGTCGTCTTGCCTGCATTATACTTCTCTAAGTCGATTCCGGATCTCTGCCACACCTGTATGGCCCATTCGTCCCCGTGTCGCAGTGCCTTCTCGATTGCAACATTAGTGTACCCCCCTTCTATGTCTGACCCCCCCAAATTTGCACCCGCCCTCACGAGCAAATCTACAATACTCCCATGTTTCATTCTTGCGGCCTATGGTAGCGTTAAAACTTGAATCCGTGACATGGGATGTCGGGGTTCGCTTACGTAGTATAGGGGGGTATGCCCCAGTGAATCCCTCAGATGAACCAGTGCTCCCTTCTCCAGTAGCATGCCGACACACTTGATGCTGTTATTTATCGCAGCAGTGTGGAGAGGCGATCGGCCTGAGACGTCCAGACAGTTGACCACGTCACCCACAGAGTCGGCGCAAAGGCAAAAATCAAGCCCGTGAGTATCATCCTTTGCGACAGCGAGATGTGTGATAAATGGAAGGAGAGAAGCTTCTGTGGATGTCGCTTCTGCGGCAGTCCACGTCCATGGGGAAGGAGAATCTTCCACCGAGTTTACAGTTATGGCCGGCGGAGCTGGTCCCACGTTGTTCTTCCGGCTAGATAATCTGACGACGTGCGAAATTATCCCCTGGATTTTCTCGATCTGTTCGTCCATGGTCGTTCGTGCGGATTGTGTTGCATGTGGTTTTACGGCAACCCGTGTGAGCTCTCCGCGGAGGGGTGTCCTCATGAGACCTCTAACTTCTGCTACGGAGAGGGAAGGTTTTGAGAGCAAGTATGATAGTTTTGTGAGCGCACACTGCCTCCACTTTCAGCATTCCTGAAGCACATCCGATGAAGATCACTCGCCTCGGGCGTCATGTCTCCCCCCGGAATGACTCCCGCTTGAAGTAGTTTTCTGCCAACCTCATAAGCATCCGAGACTGCACCCCTCGTACACTGGGAAATCGCTACGATGACCACTCCTCGATTGCAAGCCTCTCGGAGGACATCTGTCAATTCCTGACGCTGAGGAGCGTTACCAGCACCTGACGACATCATCAGGCCAGCCACCGAATTGGGTGTGCATAGCGCTTGCCAAATGTTTCCAGTATGACCCCCTTTATGGATGGGGTTAGAAATGCGCGGATGGTGGTGACTGTGATACCAGGGAAGAGACGGAGGGTGGCTATCCAGCATCTGTTAGGTGATCCACTCGTGTTGGTTTACCCAACACACATACCAACGTTGGAGTTCATTTCTGTGAGAACGGTCTCATTAGATCGTGCCTGACATTGAAACTGTTCACTGACTCTTGTGAGCTTTGAATCGATGAAGACTAGTCTCTCTGATAACATTCATCCAGTTGACTACGATGTCAATCCCGACTGCGCCACAAGGTGAGGAGTCTGCACTCGAGGGATTCACGAGCACCCGTACCGTTGACAAGAGGGGGAAAGTTCGGACTATCGTACGCATTCAATTCATATGATGATATCTTGGACACCCGGTTCCCTCTGTATAGTGTATGATTGAAGAACAAAGCGCATTCTAGAGCAAGCCGGTTATAGAAGTGAGTACACCTAGGAATTATACACACCGGGGATTATGTATTGTCCCGCGATGACCAGAGCACCGAAGAGATTATCTGCTGCATCGTTTCTGAGTTGGGAAAGGGGTATTTGTGCTCCCGTCAGGATCTGGACAGGTAACGTGAAGAGAGACCACGAAGAAGAGGAATGAACCCTACCACGGTCTTCCCCAGATCCTCTAACATAAACGAGAGGGCACTGGCTGTATATGCCATGGTGTCAGTACCATGGAGGATAACGAAGGCATCGAATGTTGCGTAGTTGAGCTCGATCTCGGTGGCAATACGAATCCAATCTAGACCCGGTCGTCTGTATCCAGAAATGAAAAAAAAGAGACGGCAAAATACCATCTATTTCTATGTTGCTGCTGTCCATCAATGGAACCCACTGAAGAGTGTTTGAATCGCGCAGTTTATGATCCCCTCAGGACAAGGCGAACCTCTAGGATTGCATAACGGATACGTTTTCCACCCTGGCCGCTGCTTGAACGTGGAGTGACTAGACTAGGAAGATGACACTCATAGACGCCCTCGGAGATATTCGTACATCCAGTGGGTTTACTGGAGCCACTTTCGTTCGAGGGAGTAGGGGCTAAGAATCCATCCTGACCGACCCTTCGAGTTGACCGAACGGGCAAGGTATGTTGGGTCAAGCTCGCAAACGTGGTGTCAGGAGAAGAAGGCGAGCTTCGGCCGCCGTTCGCGTTGGACCACTCTCGATATGTGGATGACGAACCGGCGTTGGAGAAAAGAGAGTCCTGGAGAGGGTCGTGAAAGCGCGCTTGTGAGCGGAGGAACTCAGTCAAAAAGTAAGGCTCCGGGGAGTATCCATCTGAGCCGATTAGCATCCCAATGGTGCCCCCCGTGTAGATGACCAGGATCCGGGACTCGTCGGAGGAGAGTTCCATGATGAAGTCGGTCCGACCCAACTTCCCACGGGCTTGTCACAAAGTTCCTAAGAATGGATCGCTGGACTCCGGATTTTCTTTTATCTGCCCCGCATACGGTATAGACGCCGCATAAACGTTTCACTCCACTCGCAGTTCGAGTCACCCTCACCACCACATCTCCACTACTACAGCAATGGAGGCCCTTCGGAAAGTCTTCGAGATAAAGAAACAACAGGTCCAGAAGCTCTTGTGATTTTGAACATCACACTGATAGCTGAAAACCTAGGGAACCGCGGCATTGGTTACTTTCGTCACTGCTGGCTACCCCACGGCCAATGACACCGTCGACATCCTGCTGGCCATGGAGCGCGGGGGAGCGGATATCATCGAACTCGGTGTACCATTCTCCGATCCCTCAGCAGATGGCCCCGTTATCCAAGAGTCAAACACGGTCCTTTGTCTTTTCCAACTTGCATGGCCTTTACTGACACTGCTCGAAGATCGCTGTCGAACAAGGTATCACTTATGCTCAGGTACTTGGCCAGGTGAAAGCGGCCAGAGATAAGGGACTCAAAGCTCCTGTGCTTCTCATGGGTAGTCTTCTTGCTCCATCAAAGCGGAACTGCGCTCAAACTTATTCCCAAGGATATTACAATCCCGTGCTCGCATACGGAGAGCAAAAGGCAATCCAAGATGCGAGCGAGGCTGGGGCTAATGGGTTTATCATGGTTGATCTCCCACCAGAGGAAGCCATAGCTTTCCGCGATAAATGCACTGCCGCTGGGTATACACCTCCCTCTGGGTCATGTCTGGGAGGGTCCTGATGGCACCCTAGAGTCTCTTACGTGCCTTTGATTGCGCCATCGACGACCCGGCAGAGGATCAAGTTCTTGGCTTCGATTGCCGACAGTTTCATCTACGTTGTTTCCAAGGTTCGCCTTGGTCGTTTGGGATCCGGTCCACCAACTGACAATCACCAGATGGGGACGACGGGTTCGTCGGTCCACATATCCGTCAACAATCTACTCCCCGAAATTATTGCTCGTATCCGGGATTATACTGAAATCCCTCTAGCAGTCGGGTTTGGAGTGGCCAGCAGGGACCATTTCGAGGCTGTCCAAATCGCGGGCGCGAATGGTGTCGTGATCGGAAGTCGAATCGTGACTGTGATCAAAAACTCCACGAACGACATTTTGAAAAGTGTCGAAGACTTCTGCCACAACATTCGACCTCTGGATCGCAAATATCAAACGTCTACCCCAGCCAAGAAGCCCTCCAATGCCGTTTTGGTTGACGAAACTTCCAACACTACGACTGCGAACCTGCCCCACAGATTTGGACAATTTGGGGGGCAATATGTCCCAGAAGCGCTGTTCGACTGTCTCACGGAATTAGAGGCCGCGCATAAGGTTGCCGTGGAAGACCCAAGTTTCTGGAAAGAGTTCGAGAGCTTGTTTGGTTACATGAATCGACCGTCAAACCTATATTTCGCGGAGAAGCTGACCGAAAATGCAGGCGGTGCAAAAATCTGGTTAAAGCGTGAAGATCTGTGAGTGTTTATAGGACCTCTACTTTCCCACCTAACTCAGGATGCACAGGAACCATACCGGTTCCCACAAAATCAACAATGCGATTGGACAGGTTAGTTGACGATTTAATGATGGAGGGAGACTCTATAGAACGTTGTCGCACAGATACTTCTCGCGCGCAGGATTGGAAAGACCAGGATCATCGCTGAGACCGGTGCTGGTCAGCATGGAGTAGCTACTGCTACTGTCTGTGCCCGTTTCGGAATGGAGTGCGTGATTTACATGGGGGCGGAGGACGTTCGCCGTCAAGCATTGAACGTGTTTCGAATCGAAATGCTTGGGGCCAAGGTAATTTAACCGTCATATTCGCGGCTTTATGCGATTCAACAAGCCTTTCCAGGTTATCCCGGTCCACTCTGGCTCGAAGACCCTGAAGGATGCCGTGAACGAAGCATTCAGAGATTGGGTTACTAACTTGTCAACAACACACTACCTGGTCGGGTCCGCCATTGGTCCACACCCCTTCCCAACAATCGTTAGGGATTATCAAAAGGTCATCAGTAAGGAAATCAAGGAACAAATGCAGGCCGTTAGGGGCAAATTACCCGATGTTGTGGTCGCATGTGTCGGAGGTGGCAGCAATGCGATCGGGACGTTTTACAACTTCATCCCTGACAAGAGTGTCAGGCTAGTCGGCGTAGAGGCCGGAGGCGAAGGTGATGGGCTGTCCTCAGGTTTTTGTGGAGTTGAAACTAATAGTTGGATAGGCCTGGACGGCGATAAGCACAGTGCGACGCTCTCAAAGGGCACACCGGGTGTGTTACACGGTGTCAGGACCTACATTTTGCAGTCCGAATCCGGTCAAATCATCGAAACGCACTCTGTCAGTGCCGGTTTGGATTACCCTGGCGTTGGGCCGGAGCACGCCTGGTTGAAGGACACTGGAAGGGCAGAATACGTTGTCGCAACCGACGAGCAGGCTCTCCGGGGGTTCAGAATGCTGACCCAGCTCGAGGGTATCATTCCGGCTCTTGAATCCTCTCACGCAATTTGGGAGGGCGTCCGGTTGGCGTCGACGCTACCCGCAGACCGGGACCTTGTAATTGTGCGTGTGATCTTTTCGAGCACGATCCCCATCCCCTTGACAAGTCCTCCAGTGTCTCTCTGGACGTGGCGACAAAGACGTCGAGCAGATATCACAACTGCTTCCTGGGAAATGGGCCGATATTTTGGACTGGCACGTATCTACACGCTAGATTAGAGTAGTAGAAAATACCGACAATGTGACTCGATCGACCTGGACCACGTCTTTCATGGCCGTCCGCCAGAGACCACCTCCATCCCAATCCAGCCCTCTTCTGTCTTCATCATGTCTGGGGATATTCAAGCAGCTGCCTACCAGCGGAACGTAGAGACGTTGGTTTCAAAATTACGGAGACGGTACATGATCTGAAAAACGACATCTCAAGCAGTTGCTACCGACCTCACCACGCATACCAGACAGATCGTTGGCTCGAGGAAGGCTGCTCTCGAGACGCTCCTCGTTCTTCGGCAGGTCATCTCAAAGGCCAGATTCTCGAACATCGAGCAACTTGTCGAGATAATCCACAGTACGGGCAGGCGACTGGTGGAGGCTCAACCTAAAGGTAACTCTCTTGGCTTTGCACCGTGCAGTCTCGACCATATCGCGCAGAGTTCTCGGTCGGAAACACCATCAGGAAGGTCCTTCATCATATCCGCGAAGAGTATCGAACGGCCGCCAAGAAGCCGCCCGAAGAGACCGCCCTCTCCATCTCCAAACTCGTATACCAAGGTCAGCCTCGTCGACGAGGCGTCGCTCAAAAATCAGAGGCGGACGTGGGTCTGAAAGAGGATGACCCCGATGATCCAGACTCTTTTGCCCGGAGTCTCAAGCCGGTCCTCATGGAGGCCATCCAAGATGTCTTCGACGAACTGGAGACGGTTTACGACAGCATATCTAAAAGCGCAAAAGATCACATCCATTCCGAGTGCGTACACGAGACATCAGAGTCTCTATCATGTAACTCATCCTTTTTCTCTATCGATATCTTCCAGTGAAATAATACTCACGATTGGCCAGTCAACTACAGTGGAGAATTTTCTCAAGGCAGCCGCCCACTATCGCAATTTTACCGCGATTGTTGCCGAGACGGGACCTTCGTAAGTCCAGTCACCACACCAATTGGGGAGGCAAATGATTCAATCTGCCTTACAGTTACCAAGGTCACGGGATGGCCAAGTCACTATCCGAAGCTGGAATCTCGACTTTCCTCGTCCCAGACTCATCGATATATGCCATCATGTCCCGCGTCAGCAAGGTGATATTAGGCGCCCACGCGATCATAGCTAACGGCGGAATGTTCGCTGTTACCGGTTCGCTGTTGGCTGCGACCGCCGCTCAAGCTCACAGCACCCCAGTTGTCGTGTGCGCCGGTCAATTCAAGATTACCCCCCTCTGGAACCTCTATCAGGATTATAGTGCTCTAGACTTCTCCGACCCAAGCAGTGTCCTGGGCTTCGAGGAGGGTGGTCTTGTAGATAGGGTTGATGTTATCAATCCATACTACGATTACGTGCGACCCGACTTGGTGTATGCATACATCACCAACGAGTGAGTACTTTTGAACTGCATTTACAGACGTCTGACTATTTCCCAAAGTGGTGACCACCCGCCAACATCCATATATCGGTACGTGGTTCGGGATCCTGTTCAAACGATAGCTGAAAACCGGCGTAGGTTGATCAAGGAAACATACAACGACGAAGACATCGAACTTTGAGCTTTGGCCACCTGATTCCAGGATGCAACCGACGTAGGGATAGATCCCAGAGTGTACAATACCATGAGAGGACACGCCCCTCTGATTCATGATTTGCTATCACTACTCAGAAGGTCGAAGAACGCTTCTTGGGGAAGATCGACTGTCCCGACTCGTTTCATTCTCCGTTTAGACTCCTTTTGGTTTTCCAGATGTTTCATCTTACGTTCGTAGTGACCCTAGATGGAATGCTCAGTAACCGACCCCTGCTATGAAGCATGTGGAGAACAGACTCCGTAAAGACCAGCGGTGACGTCCGCTCTCATAGCAGAAAGGTTTTCTCGAGCAATGATCCGTTTGCCCACCGCAGCCTGGATCGGGACCTCAAAGAGTTGTCGTGGGATGACTTTATCTAACAGCTCGTGTCAATGAACCAAGTCCAAGTTGAGGTCGGGTCTGATCATCTTACGAAGTTTCTTGACCCAACGCCTACCAACTGCCTCCTCAGTTGATCGGTGGACGATAAGTGCCAGGGCATCCACCGGTTTTCCATTCAATAAGAATACCATCTGTCCGAGAAGTTGAGCGTTGTGGATGGTTTGAGTAAAGCAAGATGTTACCTTTACTAGATTGCTAGCCTTGTACCCGGCATCCTCATAACTGGACCCCTGTCAGGGGCTCCCCACATACGTTTCGCTAAAAAAAAAAGGACTCACTCAAAGCTTGCAAAACCGGAACTTCGGCTCTTCAACCTATCGAAGAAGTCGGTCACGATCTCGCTCAGTGGGATGGTGCAGGTTATGATAATCCTCGGTGATGACCCGGACGAGTCCAGATACTTGTAGTCTAGATCCTCGCCTCGGTGAACGAAACACAGATCCATCATCTCTCCTAAGCGTTCTGCAGTTTTATCGTCGGTGGTGCACCGTTGACAATCCGGAAGAATACCGCACCTTCGGGCACAATTATGGATGCCTTGACCACCGGTTCTTGAACTTCCTTGACCTTTGATGCCACATCGGTCGTGTCAGGGAAGTCAGTAGGGTTGCTCACGACCACTGTACGATCAATGCCTTTTTCTCTATAGATAACTTCGGGAGGGAAGCCCAATGAGCTATGAGCCACGAAGGGAAAATTGAATGCAAACCCTTATACGGTACAGTTGGAGCCGTTATCAGAATGTTGGCGTCGTACTCGTCCTCGAGCCGCTGACGGAAGACATCCATGTGCAGTGTGCCGAGGAATCCGAGCCGCAACCCTTGTCCAAGGGCAGTTGAAGACTCTTTTTGGACGGTTACACTGCGATCGGTAAGCGTAAGCTAATGGTGTGCGGGGGGAAGGTTAGAAGTATGCCAACACGAGATTGGATGCAAACTAACCCTTCTAACGGACTCCTCAAGCTTGATAAAGTCATTACTGTCCACAGGATAAACTCCTGCAAAAACCTGGTCATTCGTGGGAAATTTGATCAACGAGGTCTTAAGCTTTAAGTCCAAGAGCCATACCATCGCTTTGGCCTGTTGAAACCCAGGCATAGGCTCCACAGGTTGCCCAGAAAGATGGAACGTGTCTCCGATGTGAGCTAGTACAGATAAGTGATCATCAAACGGACGGCGGAGCGTCCGAACCTTCTGAGGACTCCTTCATGTTGCACGAAACATATCCAACTTGGCCCGGAAACAACACAGACGTAGATACCTCCTCCGGGTGCAGTATACCCACGTCCGTTACTTCGTACTTCTTGCGTGAATGACACGATACAATCTTGTCACCTAGACATATATACCCACAAAAGGGTCGGCGACGCGTCCAGTGGAGAGGTGTAGAGATAGGTTGGTCACCTTTTCGAAGAACACCGCCTTGCATGCTCATCAATGAAATGACCCCGCGATAACGGTCATATCTGCCGGTGGGTCAATTAGTCGCTCCGAGAGGGCAGAAAAGGTGGACTGACGATGAGTCAAACAGAAATGCTTTCAATGGCTTATTGGCTTCCCCCCTTGGGGGCGGTATTCGCTTCACGATGGCTTCTAAAACCACCTGGACACCTTCCCCACTCTTCGCAGATATGAGTAAGACCTCTTCTGGGTTAACACCAAATGTTGACTCCATCTGGGCAACTATTCGCTCGGGTTGGGCGGCAGGTAGGTCGATCTGTGTGGTGATTACCAAAGCAGCGCCAGGAGCAAGATAGACATCGGCTTTCCTTGTTCAACACGGGGATGATCTTCAACCCCCTTTCCAATGCAGCACAGAAGACGGAAAGGGACTGTGCCTGCACTCCCTGAGTGGCATCGACAAGGAGGAGAGCACCCTGGCATGCTGCAAGTGATCGAGACACTTCCCATGCAAAATCGACATGACCCTTGAGATGGAGGTCAGGTGGTGGTTCCCCGAGGAGTCCTGACACGTACTGGGGTGTCAATCAAGTTTAGAAGGTATTTCTTAGCCTCGAAGTCGTACATCATGCTACGCGGTTTCACATGAATGTGTGAAAACCAGGTTGGATGTATGAACGAGTGTTTGTTTCACCTTGCAGTCTGAGCCTTCACTGTTCGAGAGCATCATGACACGTCGGAGGGTGGATAGCGTGGTGGAACGGACCTGTGATACCCCTTTCACGTTCGACCTTTAGTTTATCCAAGAACTGTTGAGTGCTTTTGACACGTTTATCGATCGTGCCTGTCAGCTAGTCCAATGAGCAGGAAGCATCGACTACGGGAGTGTGGGATACCTCGAGTAGCCTTCCGAAAAGGAACCCGTGAGCACATGACTTCCGTCCGAAGTGTGTGTAGGGCTCACCGATCAGCGAGGGTCGACTTGCCATGATCTTGGGGGAAGGTTCATAATGAATGTCGGCACGCGGAAGCGATGCACTTGCCTATGTGAGCTATTATGGAGAAATTCCTAACGAAGACGGTCAACACGCAATATATGTGCGGCCAGCGGAGTTGGCCGACTTACCGGATAACCTCGCAAGGAAAGTCGCTCATGGATGGAACGGTGCCGAGTGTTCTGCAGCAGCAAACAGCCCCCGCCGCATGCTTAGGGAGCGTCCTTCTCAAAGGATTGGAGAGCCATGACCGCAGCATAGTCAGCCTCGAGGTCGCCGTCGCGTTTATACCGGCACACGTGATGATCGGCGGGATACCCACGTGATCGACGACACCCTTAGCGAGGCAGAAGTGGTTTTGGCTACAACACCCAGGCTCTGGACGTTGCAATGTCCTTGGCAGAAAATGCACAAGCTCGCAAGGCTCGTCTCCTCGCTCTGCGAAAGTCTCGGGCTGGAGAGGTGTGGGAAGATGAGTAAGTAAGTTATACAAGTCGTATCCATTCTACCTTCTAACGACAACAGGGCAGGAAATATAGGACCCCTCGTCAAGAATAGGAACTTCGACCCCGAGACGCGGACGCTCAAAAAGCGAGGAAATGACAAGGATGTAGAAATGGAAGATACGGTAGAGAAAGACGTAGAAGGATTGGCAGAAAAAATCATCGAAGAGGATGCTGGAAAACGCGCCCAGGAGCTGGTTTGTGACCTTTCTGCCTCCCTTGGTGATACCTGCTGACGAAACGATGCGCTAACAGGATCTCTTTAACATCGCGCCCAAGAGGGCGAATTGGGATCTGAAGCGGGAGATGGAGAAGAAGCTCGCCAAACTCGACAGGAAGACACAAGAGGCCATCCACATGCTAATCAGTACGTTTTTCCGCCGCCTTTGTGGGACGGTCATGGGACGCTGATGTGTGTTACAGGACAAAGGCTCGCAACGCAGAAGGGCGAGTCGGATGATTTGTTGGGAGCAATGAAGGCTGGTGAAAGGGCAGAACTCAACTCTGACGACGACGACTGAGAGCTTTTGACCCCTGTTTGGACATCTGCCTTTTCTCTCTCTGGTGTATGACTAGGATGATTCTCCCCCCTTTGTGCCAACCTTTCGCTTCTACTCGTGACAACGCGCACAGACTTCGCTTTAAATCCCAAGGCGAGGGAACGAAGAGGATGCAACGCCTCGCACGACCCGCAATGCTGTTCTCGAAATCAGGATGGGATTTGCGTGAATATCTGCTCACCGCCACCCTTCCGGA
>QFEV01001464.1:0-11113 GCA_003316405.1 Thelephora aurantiotincta
AGGTACGGGGACTCCCTCAACTAGCAGCAAGGATCTAATCCTTTCCCCAGCTTTCACTGAACTCCAAATCGGGCGACTTTCTGACCTTGTCGATGCCAACCCGGAGCGCACGGTCGCTTCTTCGGTCAACACTTCCAACTGTGACTTGCGAAGTTCCCCTGCAACCTCGTCTTCTAGTAACAGACGTAGTGTCAGCGGTAGTAGCATTCCAGTCAAGCGTCGAGTCTCTCATGGCGCATCCTCTTCTCGCGGTCTTACCCCTGATATCCCCAAATTTGACGATATTGCTAAGGAGTTTGGGGTGGGACCCGACCTTGTCGAAGCCCTCGCGCAGAGGCTCTCTGGATTGTATTGACCAGGCGCGTCCGCGACGCGTCATTTTCAGCCTCCTTCATGGTTCTCTTCACCCCCAAGCGTTTGTCGACCTGCCATGTTAGGGTGTTTTCTCTTCTCGTCTGGATGCTCTGCATTAAACCGGATTGCTTATTTCACTGACTCAACCAGTTCACTCGTGATTATCACGGGGTGTTTTCCTTCTGTCTCCGTATGCATCATGCCCGCCCCCTCGCCAATACCTGTAAACGATAGACATCCGGCTTAGGACGTCTTGATTGACAGTCCTCTCAAAACCACTCAGAAACCGACCGCCTCTTCCTGTCACCTCCTTCATTTCCTAGGAGCTCCTCTGCCGCCATTGCTCTCGAGAGTTTGTGCCTAATGTTTTCTTTACCCTTCCAGAGTGTTTTCCATAGTGTTGCCCCCCGTATTCCTTTATTTTCATTATTCAGTATGTGCATACCCTTCGGTCATTCCATCTTCCTGTAACGACTTGCCATGTCAATGAAATCCAACGGACACTTTTGTTTGCCTCCCCACAAAATCATAACATGAAGCACTCCAAGGAGTACAGCGAATGAAATTCGGTTGAAATCGACTGAACGGGGCTGAAATATCCAGTCAGTGTGGACACTGAACATGCGCGCTTACCTGAAAGGCAACATAGATCGACTTGATTTCAGTAGCTACAGTTTTTACAGTGAAGATCAAGTACTGTTGGAGAGTAACTCGAGGAACGCAACCACATCCCTGGCTGTCTTTTCCCCGCTGTCGTCAACGAAATTCTCCTCAATACAAACCTCATCCTCTTCCCCACTAATCTCAGTCGCCTGTGATTCTTCGACCCCATCTCGCCTTTCTCGCCCCCTGGTTACCCTGGCCATTACCTCCCCATAAAACTCGACAAACTCTCTGGCGGTGTCAACGAGAGCCGCCAATTTCTGCTTGTTCGTGTCTCCGGAGAGCACGGCAAGGACAGACGCCTGATTCTCCAGGTTGTCTCGCATGAGGAGTCCAAAGAGGACGGCGGTGTGGCCTTGGATGATGGGTTCCATTTCGTTCCCCGCTTCATCCATGTCGGATTTGGATTGGTCGTTCCGGCTATCGAGGAAAATGGCGAGAAGGGAGGAGAGGGCCGTAGTCCTGTTCGAACAGTGACAGGATCGAGTGCAGCCCCGTCTCCCGGGACAATTGTGATCAAGCACTACAAAAGATTAGCGTCTACACAAGACTGGGCACTTCCACCGGACGCACAGGTTTTCCGGACAAGATCCTTGGCCCTTTCATCCACTTGTACGAGATTCGTAAGCAATCCAAGAGTCAGACACAACCTATCCGACACATGGACCTTGTCTTCATAGGATTTCGTTTCGGCGATCTGGTGATGAGATGACACTATGAAACGAGCGATCATTGGTACCGTCAACTCGTTATCCAGCAGTGCGCCGGACCAGGTTTCGTTATCGTGAGAGAGGTTGACGAGAACGCGGAGAGCGGATTCGTGACATTTACGAACTGCGGGTAGGTCAGGCCGCTGAGGGCAAAGGATCGTCTGGTACTGAATGCTCACCCTGAGAAGCTGAGTTTTCATCTTCGACTTCACGGATCAAGATGTCGGTTGCAAGGGAGCATGCGAGTAAGCCTTCGATGATCTCATTCCTGCTTGGGTTGAGGCCCTTGTAGGGAGGTACCTCATCTATCCCCTTGTGATCCCACCTTCCAAGAAGGTATGACTCGAGGAGCCTCAGGCAACTCTCCACGCATGCAAAAGATGGTGCACTGAAATCCGTGCAAAATTGCGGAAGGAGGGGCAGTCCAGTAATATAACCCGAAACACGCGGCGGGATGAGCGACAATTCGGATATAAGTGTGGGTAGGAGTGTGGCGATGTGTGCGAAGCGGAGGAGGGAGGGTGGGAGAGTGGATAGAGAACATGCAATAAGCAAACGATTGGATATCTAGAATAGGTTAAACTTTAGTTATAAAGACGTGGGAAGGTGAGATTCTTACTGGTGTTCCTTCGGGGAAAATGGAAGACCTAACGACAACCCTGTTGAGATTACTGAGCTGGACAGGCTCGTGAACTCTGTGTTTGACGTGAAGGTAGGTCGATGAAAACCTTACTGGAGGTTTATCTGTCCGACCAAACCCCCTCCGCTTCAATTCGATATCGTTCTCCGCGCCATTCAGGATACAAAGCGGGTCGTTTTTGCGGGACATTGTCGCTAGCCTTTCAAAAAGCGCGGGAACGAGGTTACCTCTGTTCGCGAGATCGACGAGATCCCTCGGATCGCGAGAGACCAGCAGCACGAATACATCAAGAGCGGTTCCCAAGACGCGATCGCCTGAATCACCATCGGCCGCTCGTAATGTCTCCCAAGCGTGGATCACGAAGTCCGCAGATCGGGCTTTGCGGGAGAACTGTGGGTCTGCCATCTTGCCTACCAGCTCTACGGCACTGTGTGCACTCGTTAGCGTATGGCGTGTCGAAAGAGTGGTGCCCATGCCTTCCTCGCTTGACGCTGAGTTCCGACTCAGGTGTTAGCCCCTCGAAGAGATATCCAACCTCATCATTAAACCTCCGACTCTCCCCCGTGGTACGCAATTCTGTGACGCTCCGTAGCTCACTGGCGCTGGATCCATGAAGAGATATCGGTGGAGGCCGTCCCGACTTGCCTTTCTTTTTCCGGATCCAAGCGGTCGTCGACCCTTCCGCGGGAGGCTGGTACGGGTCATCCTCAGAGTTGTCAACACCCCATCGGGAGCGCAGGGAAGTGTAAGACTCGTGGGTATCGAATCCGTCTCCTTGACTCTGTAACAGACTCGGAGCAGAGTCTTCGGTTAATTGTGTATCGTTCAAAGAAGGAAGCTGGTTGACGGGTATTGCAATGAGGAAGCTACGGGAAGCACCGCCGTAGGTGCGGAGATTCGTGGCCCGGCTATTCGGGGGAGGAGAGTCGTCAAAGGAAGTCGATTTGGTCGGCTTGATAGAGGTCGCAGCCGATGGCACTTCCTCTGCCAGATCTACTATAGTGTTTGTTCTTATTGGTGGAAGGGGTTGACGACAAGTAGAGTCCTGAGCATTGAGCTCGAGTGAGCCGCTACCAGAAGAAGAGGGACCGCTTTGCGCCCTGGCAAGCATTCTCCGGGCCATTCCCGTGGTCCTGGGCGTAGGCTCTGACGGTTTGGAAGATTTGCTGTCTCCAAAGCTAAACAGACTGGAGAAGTCAGCAACTTTCTCTTTCCCCTTGCTTTTTGGAGGGCCGCTCTCCTTGACAGCAGCACCTGCCGATTGAGAACGGGCGATCGGTTCCAGTCGCCCAATCCGACGAGATTTCACGTCGAGGGTATCTTTAGCGGGAGGTGAGGTTTTTCTGATCCTGCTTGCTATCGCGGCCGTCAGGCAGGAGAAGGGTGGAGTTTAATATCAACCTACCGGGCGCTTTGGGTGGGCTGGGAGTCGTGGTGGATCTACGTGCTTTACCCGTCACCGGGGTTATCTTAATGTCGCTGTCCACTGAATTTGGAGGGCTTAGGTGAGTTTGAATGGGAGGTTTCGTCGATAAAACTTGCTGTTATCGTTGTCGGAGGCGGAAGAGTCTTCATCGCTGACTCTGCTCCGTTTCCTTGGCCTATCGAAGGAAGGGCGCTCGATGTTTTCTGTCTTGGGATCTGTGGTCGAGCGGGACCGTTTGGACCCTTTGCGTCCGTAGGTTACCGTTGGTCTGTGCATTGTGGTTGTGGGAGTGTCCCGCGGTCGGCTGGCCATCGCCGCGCCTTCATTTACTTGTTTCTGATCGACAACGGACGCGTTCAACCCTCCATCCACTTAGCCGACAGGGGCGGCGACGACTGAGCAATGGCGCACCCGATGTTTAGCCCAGTGCAGCGACATGAGTCGTTCAAGTTGACACGAAAAATCGCAAAGACCCCCACTTCCAAAACCCTCAATATCAGCGTCAAGTGGCCACACCCTAAATCATACAAAGCTAACCCTCATACGCTCGCCGATGCTGGCTTCTACTGGGACCCCAATCCGACTGCGAAGGACAACGTCGCGTGCTTCTTTTGTGGCGAAAACTTTAGCGACTGGGAGGAACATCACGACCCTCATCTCATTCACTACGATCGATGTGGGGAATTGTGTCCATGGGCTATCGCGCGGTGTGGTATTTTCGCGGTAGATTCAGACTCGAATCTCAAGTGGGTCTCGGACCTTAACTATTGAACTTGACGCGTTGACGCACCCCTTATGCAGTTTCAAGATGGGCAACGATCCTAACCGGCTACCCTGTGGCAAATTTCTGGAGGGCAAGCGTTACATTATATTCGTACATGGTAACTGGCCACACGACAAGGCCGGAGGACACGCTGTCACCTCCCGCAAGGTGTGCAGCCTCCCCCCGCTCCCATGTGATCTGCTCAATGATGATGCAGATGGCTGGCGCGGGATTTATGTTCACCCCACACGAGCCAGGCGACGACACTGCCAAATGTTTCTACTGCGGTATTGAACTTAGTGGATGGGATCCGGACGATGACCCTGTGTATGTCCTGTTTATCCGGTCTATCGCGTTAGTCTTGACGTCACCAGTGAGGAACATCGGCGGAGGATCGCAAAACGTGGCACGGAGTGCCCCTTTTTCACCGCAAGAATCACAGAACTTCCTGACAAGAAGAAGACTGTCCGCAAGACCACATCTAAGGCATCTCTTCAGACTCAGAAGACCACAAGAGCTCGTTCCACCAAAATCCCTGATCCGGAACCCGATTCTGATGATCAAGAGGATAACCTTTGGAGAAGTACTCGTTCACGGGCAACCAAGACAACGAAGACTCCCGCTCGGCCTCCTCGAAGCACGACTGCCCCCAGATCTAGAGCCACACCCTCCATTGTCGAGACAGACGAACCGAGTGGAAGCGACGCAGTTGAGGTCACCCAGCCCAAAGCTAAGAGATCGAAACGAAAAGCGAAGGATGGGACACCGACCGCCGAAGAGGATGAGTCCGATGGGCTTGCGAGCTTCCGGAAATCAACTCGGGCGAAAAAAACCAGAAACGCTTTCCAAGACATGGAGGTCGATGTCAATTTCGAAGAGTCAAGACCGCGCCAACCTCAACCTCGCAGATCGACCCGCTCAAGGTCTAAGGCTCCGCCTGAGGTCTCAGACTCCGATGTTAGTGTCAAGAGCGTCAGGAGCACCAGAAGCACGAAGGCCGCCGCTACCAAATCCAAAGGGAAAGCGAAAGCCCCACCGCTGGTCGAGGAAACGGAGGAGGAAGAAGATGTGGCCACCCCCATCCAGCGGCTCAAGAAGAGTACGCGTGGTGTGGCCCCACCGAAATCGACTAAGGGTAGGAAACTCATAACGGAAGAGTCTGTTGAATCCGAGTCCTCGGAACTGCCGCCCCCCCCTCCCCCAAGGTCGACTGCCAAGCCACACAAGAAAGCTGTTGAGTCTGAGTCGGAAGAATGGCAGAGTGCACGGGAAGAAGTTTTACCGACTCCAAGGCCTTCTACGACGAAAAAGGCTAGAGGACGTCCGCAAAAGGCCACCAAGACACCCAAGGCCCCACCAAAACCTTCTCCTCCCTCCCCTACTCCAGCCCCCAGCACGTCCCAAGTCTCCGGATCGTATATGTCGGAGAGTGAATTCCATATCCCTGTGGGTCCCTTCCAACCGAAGAAGCCTGTTACCAAGACCGTCATCGAACCTTTCCGCGAAGAGCCAAGTAACCGGAATCACACCTTGGTCGAGTCCCGTAATCAGCCGCTAGCTTCATCGAGGCTCCTATCGATTGGCTCGAAGGAGAATGTGGATGACAGAAGTACTATAATTATCGATGCATCGGACGACGAGGACGACACGAGGCGGTTCGTTGCCTCGAAGAGCACAATGCGAAATCCCAGTTCGTCAAATCCATCGGAAGCAAACGGTGTCTCGGCAAACGTGCTTGCAAAACCAAAGATTGCGATGGCACAGAAACGGGATAGCTTCGTAGGGGTAGTCCTCTCGTCCCCACCTCAGGCGATGCGCAAGTCTACCAAGATCCGTGGGAAGATGGCGGAGCGGCCTAGGAAAGATATGGATGTGGACGAAGTTACGGTGCTAGATCAACCAAGTAGGAGTGCCGAGACGGATCGCGATTCACCAGTCGCAGCGGACAAAGAAGAGGCGAAGGCGACGGCGGCTCCAACCAAACCCACGCTTCTCTGGAGCGCCCCAAAACAAAAGCAGAAGGTGGTCGCCCAATCCGAGGCCTTGGACTTGGCTATGGAAGTGGACGAACGTGACGATCGCGGAGTCCAGGAGGTAGAGTCTATCCGGGATTCACACCAACCGTTGACACCTCGAAGAAACCCGATCAAGAAGTTGTTTGAGGATGACTCCAATCCCTTTTTGAAGGTTACTTCTCATCTGGATTCGAACGACGCTGCGCACCCATTTTCGATTTTCGAGGCTTCGTATGGCAGGATGCCTGCGGGGGTTATCTATGCTCTTGCGGAAGAGGAGAAAGAGATGACGGTGGAGGAATGGACGAAGAGAGAGTCAGAAATCCAACTCGAGTTATTCGAGGAACGCGGGCTCAGGAAGATCCGCGAGTTCAAGGAGAGAGCGACGGAGGTGAGGAGACAGATCGAGGGGTTGTGAGAGTTGGAGTGCTTTTTTTTTTTGTTCTACCGCAAGAATGCGCATCGTCTAGTCGCTTCGCATATGCTATCTTGATTTTCTGTGCGCGTCACCGGCTGTGCCGAGGGTTGTCGAGTGATCGAGAGTCCGAAAAAGGCAAGTGAACAACCAGTCGTGTGCAGGCTGCCGTTGCTCAATCGTCCAACCGGGAACAAAGTCGCCACAGGTTTTGTCCCGAACACCACCACCACCACCACCACCCCCGCCAGGCGGCTTATGACTCCACCTCCCAGTCCGTCGCGTCTCTAAAACTATGCAGATCACAATCCCAGGTGTGCTGCCGCTCCGTCCGGCGTCCTGACTGAGGGACACTCCCACTCACGCCATTTGGAATGTCTCAGATTTCGACGAGGAGGACTACCTAACCTCCGTCCCGTTTGGAAAGCTCAACACGAACGCAAGTCTGTTTGGTGGACACACCTCTGGTCAAGATTCACCTACCCTCGCCTCTACGCCCCTTCCCGATCGCTCGTTCCACGCCCGTGGTGACTCAATAACTTCCGAAGATTCAGGGAGCTCGTTACCCCACATCTCTCGCAAGACCGGATCCAGCTTCGCTCATTCTGCCCAATCTTCCGTGACGAAAGAACCACCCCATCACACGTCCGCTTCCCCGTTCACGAAGAAGACATCCTTTGCTTCGCTGCGAAATGCGTTCAAGACAGGAAAGTCCACCTATGACCCTCCACCGGTCCCTCCTTTGGACCAAGCGTATCCGGCTCTGAGGAACCCGTTCAACCGGTCCACTTCTTCACTCGCACAAAATCCGCCTTCACATCCCCGCCCCTCGATCAACACTGTTAGTCCACGCCCCACAACACCTAGTTCGGAGGTGAGGAACTCAAGACGGGTACCTTCACGTTCCAGAACCCACAATTATCCGCGCAATCAACACTCGCGCTCCGGGTCATTATTCCACAGTTTGGACAATGGAAGCGACGGTGGTTTTGGGTTCGGCCCTGGGTATGGTGTAACATCCTCCCCTCCCCCCGTCCCACCTGTCCCAAATGCCTTTGGGCATAGTTTCAGGAGTGACACACCCCCTGGGTGGGAATATGAGGAGAAAGTCTCCATTGAACCACAAACACCGTCAGACTACGCTTTACATGCCATATTCATCCGATTCGCCAGTGCCGCAGAGGCGAAGATGGAGAGGTTTTTGAAACAACCCATCGAACGGGAGCCTTCCCTGTCAGAGTATATGGGACCCGGGGTCGACATCAAGTTCGACGAGTTGTTGAATTCTCTCGGGAGGATAGGACAACGGCACGCCAAACCTGTCCTGGAATCCATAATGAGATGGAGGAGAAGTCAAAACGACGGCGCAGGGCCAGAATATTCAAGGAGCCACCTCGTTCAGTCACCTCATACGAATCGTGGCGTTCGATTTCCAGACGCCACCGCCATTCTCAATGAACGAAAATCCCTCGCCGCTATTTATATCATGTGCCGGGCACTGATCGCAGTTGTTCAGTCGTTGCCCAAGGACGCTCTGAGCGACCAGACGGGGTTTAATCTCGAAGAGACGATGTTTGAGCAGTTCAGGAAACCAGATTTGAAGCTCCTAGCGCAGAGCGCGAACCATAGGTGTAACGCGGAGCTATTCGCCAAATTGCTGGGCTTGTTGGCTAATGTCAGGTCGGTAACTGCTCCATTTGAAGGGGGGTGTAGGGCACATTGAACTCGTTTTCTAGGTTTGTTAGCGTCACGGATCGCTTCTTGGCCGAACTTCGGCCCGTCTCTTCCGGTCAGGTGCTGAAAGACATGGATTCACGATACGAGAACCTCGTCAGGGGGCTGCGTCACGTTGAGCTCAAGGTATACCTATCCCTCCAGTTTCTCAATGCTGTGCTCAAGGGTCTTCCAAGGTCTGGCCACCAGAAACATTCGAGGAGAGTGCGGAATTTCTTGAGTCCCTTTCGAAATCCTTTGAGAATGCCCACGGAGTGCGCTTCAAATCTGTATTTGCCGAGACTCTCGTGGAGATCCTCCACCCTACAGGAAAGGTACGGTGCTGAGGTTTGATCGGTGGGTGAAACTTACTCTTCGTGGGACAGACGATACAAGCGGAGGTCAACGACCCTCAGTGGGCAAAGGCTCTCAAGATGATCGTCCCAAAGGCTAAGGATATGGTCTCTAAGCCAAGATACTGGCTTGTTGCATATCCACTGTACATTACATCGCTGTGCGTGGCCCCACTGGAGTATTTCCAGCAGAATTGGATGCCGTGTTTTGAAGCTGGCCTCAGCAAACTGAAGGTAAGCAAAGTGTGGTACTCTTTCCTCTCGTCCTGCCACTTATCCTTCATGTTACAGGAAAAGCCTGCCCGCATTCCGGTTATGAATGGCATGATGCGGCTTATCTGGACCTACTGTTTCCGCTGCAATGAAGCCCCTTCGACGGCGACAGCGAAACTCGAACCAATTCTGCGCCATTTCTTTCCTGCCAATCGTCATTCTATTTTCCCTCACGACGATCGCCTGGAACCGCTCATTTTCATCCTACACTACATCATGAGTCGACACTTCGACTTCGGAACGGACTTTTGCATGGAACTCCTGAACGAGGAGCCCATTCGCAATTCACAGTCGCAGAACATCTCCCACCTCCTTGCTCCGGAGAGGATCAGCATCGTCATCCAATCGATCCTATTATCGTTGTACATCATCGAGAAGGAAGAGTCATCACCTCCGTGGCCGTCGAGGTCCGAGTTCTCTCATCCACCTCTAAGGAAGGATATGGAGATGTCCTCTAGTGTACTCCCTCCTTCGGTTTTATCACATGCTGGCGTCAGGGACCTGATGGATCGCTGTGGACCAACCTTGGCGTTGATTGCCTCTTCCTGCGCACACAACGTGGGGAATATGCTCGTCATGGATGATCAGTGGTCCTACTCTCGTATCAACCCATCTTATGAGGAAGCCCAAGATTACATCACTCGTCGTCACCCCGAGGGCAGCGTCACGTATCCGATCAGCCTAGTTCCCCAGATCAACGTCCTCAAGCTTTGCTTCCAATCATGGCCTCGACTCCTTCACTCCTCACTTCCACTCATCGACGCGCTGGATATGCTGATCAGGGGGACCGTGCACGTCGAACCGATGGTGAGGGACATCGCCGAGGCAACCCTCAAAAGATTTATGTCCGATCCGGGACACGCCTCGACACTCCTTTCTCGCTTCGCTGTCATGCTATTTGACCCAAGCGGGATCTCAAACGAAGGGTCCGGGCTAAAGATGTTCGTTGATTGCAAACGCCTGCTCAATTCATGGGCTGAGCTTGTGGAGGAATGGATCCAGGCCATCCTGCAAAACGCATCCAAAGCGTCGTCCACGTCAACCTCCACTGCTACAGGTTCGCTCACCGAAGAAGAATGGAAGAAGATTGAACGAAGATTGGAGGAAATCGAAGTTGCGGGGCTCTTCCTCCTCACGAACGTCACATCTGAGATCTTTTCCGTCGGCATCAGGATTATCAGGATGCTCGGGATATTCTACACCCAGATGAGTCTCCCAGCGTCCACCATCCTCGATGCCCTTCACGGGCGCACTTCTCGGCCCTACCTCACTGGCTTCGACGATCACCTCGAAGAACTGGATCTGGAAAGGTTGGGACAGTGGAGGGCATCCAAGAAGGGCGACGTGCCGCTGAGAGTAGCCGACAGCGACGATATCCGAGATCGCAATCTTTGGGACCATATATACTCCACCATTATCCAAGGATGTATGGATCACCCCACTCCAGTCCTGATTAAGTTCCGGGAGATGCTCGTGGCATCTGCCACAAAGTACCACCCCTCCATTGCGTCTTCTGCAGGACTCAGCAGTCGGGTTCCGCGGACCGCCACCGCAGCGAGCACTGCTAACACGGTCCAGTCGAAGTTGGGGCCCGCGGATATGAGTATTCACGTTTACCAGTGGAGGTCTTGGGTCAAGATTATCTGCGCGACAGCTTCAGTGTCGGATTCGAGACTGGTGCTTAACAACGTCGCGTCGATAAACACTCCGAGGGACCATGCTCGGGTGCTTTCGGACAACAATTTTGACCGGGAGAGGATGGCCACAAGTCGAGGTTTGTTCCGGTAC
>QFEV01001465.1:450-13894 GCA_003316405.1 Thelephora aurantiotincta
GCTGAAATCATAGTCGATCGGTTCATCGGAGAGGTAGGAAACGATGGAGTGTGCGAGAGAGGAAAACACGTAGAGGCAGAATATGAGGGTGGTTAGCGTCCAAAAAGGACCGTATAGGTCTGCAGCTGGTGTCAGGTGGGCGGAGAGATATGAAGGAGACCAGGGGAGGAGGGTCGTGTAGCAGCGTTTGAGGACCTAGTCGGGGTGACGTAGGGAACCTGTACAGAAGGGATCAAGGGTGTAGGCTGACCATGGATGTGTCCACGTCAAAGTATGGTTGGTAGTATTCAATGTTCCAGAATGCGCTTTTTGCAGTCGCGTCCAGAAACCCTAGACGGTGTCAGCATCTCATGCGAGAACATTCGAGTCACCGCACCTGGACCGCCTCCTCCCCTTGATACGTTCGGGTTGTTCTCAGAATCCCGGTAAGCTGCAACGCCATGAACGATGAACTAAGGTACAGCGACAAACGCCTCGTACAATAGAACTGCAATCTCTCGGGACCTTCCTCTAACCTCTGCAGACGGAAATCAGAGCGGGGAGGCGTATTGGAAGAATCGACACCGACCTCATCAGCCTCGATTTGAACGTAAGCCATTGGGAGTACTGTCCCCTCAGCGGGAATGGCGCGGAATGCTGGAGCGCAAGAGATCGGGGTGGTGGTCGGTGGACTTGAAGGTATTTGTCGATCGGTCTTTGTTCACAATTCGCACACTTACTCGTCCTCGTCATCGTCTCACCGAAAACCACTCACGTCCCCTTTCTAATGATAGCCGCCTCGCCGCAATAGTGAGTGCAAGGAAGTGCACACAAATTTCATTTCCCCCTCTGGCCATAATCGGGTTTAAGGAAAAAAACATGACATAAACCCCAAGAAGCTCAGGACGTAGGTGTGCAACCAGAGAAGGGAAGGGACCTGACGATGTCTTTGGTAGGAACAATTCGCCCTCCCGGGATGGATTCAATTGCGCCGATCCGGAGGTTATGGATGCGCCCACCCAGGGTATCAAGAAGCTGCACAGACGCGAGCCCGAGTCCCCCACCCGGCGGGCCCCCATCTGTTTCACGCTTCTGGACGTTCTACTATCTTGGCCTGCTTCCAACGGTCGGTTTTATGGGGAGTTCCCAAAGTGCCAATGGGTTCATGTTTACTGGATAAATATACATATAAATAAAGAACTTTATGATGCGATAATCCACACATATGGAAGGCACCAGGCCGAAACAGATACCGCAGCCAGCGCGAGTCCCGCACAAGTCGCTAAGAATGCGTAAGTGCATTTCCTCTGGGTGTCTGTCATGACGGACCCTCATCCTCCTCACCATGGCCTAGCTAAGAAAAAAAAGAAAGCTCAATATAGGGAAGGACGTAGTGTTCAAGACTATTCCATGTAAAGTGGGCGGGTGCACTTCAAGTGTTGCGATCCCATAATTGAGACCTCTCATGCTCACTTGGACGGGTGCATCAGAAATCTTCGCAGTCTGCTGAAAAAACCTGAGCCGAAAAACCCTCTAAGATTCCCTCTAATTCCAGTTCTCTTGGGGCCGCGCATGGTTGCCTGGTTGGAGTCGGTTTGGGACAGGAGAGAGTGATCCGTCGGGTAGACCACAGTGAACCCTTGGGTCTTTTCAAGTCTCCCCGCTTTTCGCACTTGTATCAGTGCCGCCGCAAAGGATTCGGTGATAAAGGGAACCTACCTCCCAGGCAAGGACTCGCCATGCTGGTGCTGCCCACCGAATGGAGCCACGTGTCGACGACGCCGACTCCGGGCACGAGATACCCCCTTTTCTGTGGCTGCGCCAGGACTGGAGGGACGATAGATTTGTCCTGTTCATGAAGACCTCCCTTCAGCCGATCAGGGATTACGGGTGTTTGGGGACGCCTGGAGGGCTGGGACTCTAGTTCTGCGAGCCAAGAGGCCGTCAACACCTCCCACAACTGGTCAGAGAGCTGAGAAAGCGGCCTTTCTGGTTGGTCCCTCTGGAGGACATCAAACGTGACGGTCGGGTCCACTTTGGCGCTATCGTGCCGACGAGGGCCCTACATGGGGAATCGTGCCATCTCCCAACAGTGATGCAAAAGCGCCCACTCACCTCGAGGATTGTCATGTCTAGAGCGCATGTGTCCGTGTCCCTCAAGGGGAGCCGTTCCTTGCATCCACCCTCAAAGCCAAATCTTTCGGGATTTATCAGCTCCGGCGCCATCCACCGAACTGTGCCCCCCCCTGCGTGGCTTTCAGTGGTGCTCCCGCCGGCCGACTCTCCAGTGACCACGGGCGGTCTAAGGTCTGTGGGGCGAGGGTGGCAGCCGGAATCTACGAGAACGTTGCCCTGTTGACAATCAGTACCGGAGTAAAGCGCGTGCAGCGTGCGACCGACGCACCTCTTTGAGATTTCCATGGACGATGTCCTGCTCGTGTATGTGGTATAGCCCGGCCACTGGATCTGCATGCTATTCGAATGATCAATGCGAGGGGACTACGAGTGAGCACCACCACTTACAAGGGGTACGCGGTTATGATCTGCATGGGCCTTGGGGGGGTCAGTGACGTTTCCGTTCTCCATCCATTCTGAGACAATTGGAAAAGGCGGGGGCGTCAGTGTGACTCTAGCGAAGGGCATGGGGTCCTCACGTCGAAGCCACTTCCGTGGTGCAACGACCTTCCTAAGGGAGAACTGAGTAGGGTCCAACATAAGCTATTAACGCAACGTCTTTGAGACAGAGCCGCTTGGTTTGTGCACCTTAATAATGACGATAATTCTGAAAGTCTTTACGGCAACAAGGCGCCCGTTTGAAGTAGCCTCGCGTGAGCCAGACAAACTACGCATGGGAATCGGTCCGGCTTCACTGTTGTCGAGTGTTGGTTCTAGCTGGCATGAAGACGGGAGAATGGCAAAGGCGCCGCATAGCTCGCTCGAGAACTTGAGATACTGCCCTCGGGTCCGCTCGTCCAGGTTTCCAGCATCAAGAGCCTAAGCGTATCGTCAGATGAATCGAGATGTTCGCTTTAAAACCGACGGACCGAATCAATCGTATCTACGATTTTCTGCGCCTTTGCCTGGTCGAAGGCATCCATGAGGGTTGGGGGGTGGTCATACTGCGACGATATCGTGGTATTCGCGCCCTCCAGACACGCCAACACCTCGGCAGAAATGGTTAGGGACCCCCTGGACCTTTTATCGCCACTTGTGAGTTGTGCGTTCCTGGATGCTAAAAACATTGCGAGTAAACAAAGAGGGAACATCTGCTGGAGGATCCTTGACCCACGATAATCAGTGGTCATGGTCAGTCAGAAAAGAGTCCTCGATGACCAGCCTGTAGGATCACGGATATGCTGAGGGGAGGGAGATTGTTGAGATGGTTTCTGGCCAGCCTTAAATGTAGCCTCGTTGCATACGCACTACACACAGCCCTTTTCTGCGAAGCGGGTCACGAAATCCCAAATGAACTCTTTGTTGTGCGCTGTCACGGCCGCTGTCTCGGCAGAGTCTCGTGAGCGCTACTCATCGATCGGGCCACCCAGCAATGACTTTATAAGACGACCACATGGCTGGTTGGCTCGTCCTCTTATCCACGTTTCTTTGAAACAGCTACATAGGATAACTGCCACTGATCCACGTTTTTTCTTCCGAACTGCGTGAGACAATTGCCGTTGATGCACGCTCGATCCACGCTTTTTTGAAACCGCGCAAGATAACTGGGGTCACTGAGGGAATGCTATAGCAGCGTTAAGGCAGACCACGATGTCTGAATTGGAAAACGGGACGTTTTGCATTCCGAGGGCGGCGGGAGGCGATTGGACCGGACCCGGAAACCTCCGGAAACCCGCTGTGCTACTTTGAACCAATCGTTACCGGTCCCCCCCCAACCGACCGCCACAGACGGTCCTGGGAGGTTTCGACGGCTGTGGGCGAGGCCTATCGGATTTAGAGTAGCACCTAGGCACGGGCCTTCCGTCCGCTGACGGTATCGACTGGGGGCAGGTTAGAACGGTTCGTGAAGATTTACAAGTACAGCTGTTGCCGCCAACCGAGTCCTATAAGTAATCAGCCAGAGTCCTTCTTTCTCGCTCAATCCCAATCACGACCCTCATACACACAACAAATGCGGTGCATGTAAGTTGAATTGAGCTCGGGGTGTTTCTCGACTGTCCCCTCACTCAATTCGTGCTTATGTAGTACTTACGGGCCGTTCGGATCCCGCCATAATCGGGCGAGAAACCTCTGCCAGTCAAAGCGTGACAAGAGACCCTCAGAATACCTCAAAAAATAAAGCGACAAGGCCCACGACCGCCAGAATCGCCCTTCCTTCACCTTCTTTCATTTTATCCAGGTAAAAACAATTTCCATTAAAAAAAGGTCTCAGCGCCTTACGGTCGTGGGCACCGGAGTGCCACGCCCGCGTGGAATTCATTCAAAGGGTTTTCTAACCGGGAGTCACGTAAACCCCGGATATCACTTGAATATCATTTCAACCTCGTCGCTCGCACGTTGTAGCAAAGACTGTGCATAATGTGTTTGCAACGAGGCAACATTTAAGACCAGTGTCTTTTGACCATCCCGACAACCTCCCCTCGTCCCAGTATATCCACGACTCTCCGCACTGCGCGGACAGCGTTTGGCCATGACAACGAATTATCGTAGGTCAAGGGTTCTCATGTCGATGACCGCTCCTTGTTGATTGTCATGCGTCTCAGCGTTCAAGAACACGTTCCTCACGCAACTCATGAGCCTTAATATCAGATCCGAGGAATTCCCAAACGCCCTCACAAAGATGCTAGCATCTCAGGAGGGCATGAACACTGCGATGTCGTTGCAAGGTGACGAGGCTTTGACTCTCGTTGATATCCTCGATCAGGTGGGCGTACCGAGAATAAAATCAGAGCGTCCTGTCTAATCCTCTTACAGGCTTTCGAGGCCCCAAACATGGAGCTTGACCTCCGGAGAAGGAGCGTACGTATCCTTCGAAGGATTTGTGGTGCACAGACCACCATGCCACGTTCTTGCATCCCCCCGGAGAACATCTCAAGGGAAGGTGACATTGCGTTCGCTTCTGGCGGGTTCGCGGACGTGTGGAGAGGCCGCTATAATGGAAATCGCGTGTGTATAAAAGCGTTCCGGGCCTACACAGCCGAAAATCTGTCGAAGATCAAGCAGGTTTGCAGAAAGTGACCTTACATTAGCGTGCGTCTTTGACAGGAGCTGTGACAGCGTTTGTTCCAAGAAATCGTGATTTGGAGACGTCTCTCCCACCCAAACGTACTCCCTGTCTTGGGTATCGCCCCGAAACTCTTTCCATTATCCATCGTCACCGAATGGATGATCGACGGAAACATCACGGACTTCACGTCAAAGCACCCTGAGGTCAATCGCCTTCGCCTTGTACGTCAGCCCCTGCTTTCTTCCACAGTCCTCGAACCCTGAAATATTCCTGAAGCTCGCAGAAACAGCCTGTGGGTTACAGTACCTACATTCGATGGATATCGTCCATAGTGACCTCAAGCCTGTATGTGCCGCTAACTGTTTCCGTTGTATCGCTGATGATCGTGCGTAGGCAAACATCCTCATCGACCGCGATTTCCACCCTCGCCTCACCGACTATGGGCTCATTGCTATCATCTCAGATCCAAACACGGTGGATCCTGGTAGTACAACGTCCCCCTCCATCGGCACGGTCAGGTACATGGCTCCAGAATTACTGAACCCCTCTGGTTTCGGTCTGAAGAACAGCAATCCGACGAAAAAGAGCGACGTCTATGCGTTCGGCGTGGTAACATACCAGGTGAGCAACGTCCATTTTATCTCAGGGGTGACGATTGAGGGCGGCACCAGGTTCTCACGGGACAGCAACCCTTTCCGGGAGCCAAGGACGGTATTGTCATATATAATGTCGTCAGCGGGGAGCGACCAAGCCGCCCAACAGGTTCCAACGACTGGCTTTTAGATGATGCCTGGACCTTTATTTCCAGGTGTTGGTCCTCGTTTCTGGACGGCCGGCCCGACGTTAACCTGGCGATGAGCGTACTCAACGATGCGGCCGATGCGGTTGAGCTCAGACGCAGACAAGCTCATGCGACCGGCAACGGCCAAGGGAAAGAAGGCACTCGCCGGGCTTCTTGTACGTCACATGGGCGTGAGCGTTGAGAATGAAAATCTAACAATCGTGATTTATAGCCCTTCTGCTGAATCGCAAGGTGTCGAAACATCAAACCGGAGATAACGCTGTACTGATCCAAGATCCCAATCCTTCCCCACAAACCTCGAAGATTCCTGAGGCTCCGTCCCCATTCGTCAGAGGAAGGCCTACAGGCTTCAAGGCGGTCCGGAATGAGAGAAAAAGTATATCCCTTTGATTAACACTGGTAGCGACGCTAACCCTACTATTGAAGAACGACAAGTCGCAGACTTCAGGGCGTGGCACGACTCTAGCGGTGCCTATTGGGAAGAGGCAGCGTTCGTGGGTCAGAAGGCTGGGGTGGTTCATCTTTCCTCGTCCGATGGTACGTTGCTGGAAATACTTGACAGCAAGCTGTCCCCAGAGGACTTAAATTATGTTCGGTCACTGAGCGTGGGGGAGGGGGAGCACAAGGTGAAATGTTTTTTCTATCATCTCTCCGGTTGTATACTGATAGAATTTGTAGGAACACCGACATGGTACGTGCAAAGCTGCTCTGAGCGTTGTTGTTCCTTATAATGCAACAGAATCCGAGAACACAACCGACTCCAAACGACCGGGAGTCGTGCGGAGATTACTAGGGAAGCTGTTACGAAAAAGGTGATCATCATGCCACCTATACGGGTCTTTTTCGTCCACTGCCAGGCGTCCTGGTTGACGAGCGTCACTGGATAGACCCCTCCCCCCCTCCCATTTTACGACCGCGACGACACAAATGCCCATGATCGTCGTGCATCACGGACCTCTCGCGAGTACCTGTCTTCATCCGGCCATAACGCACGTATTTTTATTTTATATATGCTATGTAATCGATACACAGCTTGTCTATGCTATCTTGATGCTATCCTTCGCAATTGATCACTCCTCGACGCCCGCCTTCCGCTGCGCAGAGGATGCCGAGCACCGGCATGGCGAACCCAAAGGTTATGTAAAGGGGGCCTCTAGAGCCGTTCTGGATGAGATTGGACGTGGGGTGGGGGGTTTCAACAGGTTATCCGACTGCTGGCTGGGACGAAAGAGCACCGTCGTGCAAACGGTCGCGGACAGGACGCTCGTAGACGGATAGCTTGGGGCCACCTTTTGAAGGCTTCCGTTCAGATTACGCACACCTGATCGGAGAACCACCGGGCCACGGGTCTGAAAATTCGAGGCTCGAGCGTTCGTGTATTTTCCACAGGGGTGAAGAGACCTCGAGATGGAATGTGGCCCCTGACCAAGAGAGCGGCTGGGTAGAGAAAGACTCAGGGCTGTACTCTCTTGAGAACGGGCGTTCGAAATGAAGCCTGCTGTAAAACGGCCACCTTTCAGCGTCTAATCGCTCAGCGTTCTCCCTTGCCTGCACAAGAGATGAACGAACCCACCCCTCAGGGTAGAATGCAAGCACAAGAACCTATGGTTGTTAAGGTCGACCAACAGAGGTATGTCCCCCTCGTTCGATGACTGAAACTCCATCACTAAGCGTCAAACACCGCAGCCTTCACTCCGCCCTAAGAGAGTTCTTTGAGCCGTTGAGGACCAACGATCCACGTACCGACTTCTTCACCGTCTACCGCAAGGAATCCGACGAGTTTGATCAGGGTTATACCAGGAAGTATGACGAAGACCTCAACACCTCCCTCATCTTTGTCAGTTTGTCTCGGTCTATCCAATTGTGTCCTTGATCTCATCGTAACGTTTGCGTCAAATAGGCCGGTCTGTTCTCTGCGGTCAGCTCAGCCTTTGTAATCAGTGTCCAGTCTAAGCTAGAACCTGATCCGAACGAGGCAACCGCCGCTTACATGCGAATACTCGTCCACACCATGAACACTTCCCTCTTCCCCGATCCGGTTCCGGATCCCGCTACATGGACCGGTCCACCCCTTGAGATTGTTACTGTCCAGTCACTACTCTACTCCAGTCTCGCCATTTCTCTCTTCGCCGCCTTTCTCGCGATGCTCGGCAAACAGTGGGTCAGCCGATATCTCCGGAACCGTGGAGGCTCTGCTGTCGACAAGAGCAGGGATAGGCAACGAAAGTTGGATGGGCTAGAGGGGTGGCGCTTCCAGCTCGTCATCGAAGGCCTTCCGGTGATGCTTCAACTTGCCTTGTTGCTGCTAGGCAGTGCCCTGTCGCTGTATTTGTGGACGATCAACCACGCCGTCGCTCGGGTGATTATTGCCTTCACTGCCCTCGGAGCCTTCTTCTACCTTCTTTTCACCCTCGCTGCAACATTGTCTTACAGCTGTCCTTATCAAACCCCTCTTTCCCTCGCAATTCGTACCCTGCTCTCACACCACCGCACCACTCTCGCCCTCCTTATCAGGCCGTTGGTTGACGTCTTAAAGAGAACCCAACAATCTCTTCCCAACGTCTCTGCTGGAATCAGGAGTGCACTCTGCTATGCAGCAAGCATCCCACTGGAATCAGCAAACACATCACTCATTATCTCACACCACCGAATCTTTGATGATGTTTTGCCAGACTTGGAAAGCATTAGGGCAGATGGTCGTTGCATCACTTGGGTTCTGGGCTTCAGCACCGACAATGATGTCATACTTTCCACCCTACAGTATGCTGCAGGTATCACGTGGTATCCAAGAGTCGGGGGGGCTCTATTACCCCATGCCCTAGCAGGTCTTTTTTTCGAGTGTCTGGTTGGTCAGCAGGTTGTTCCAGGAAGGGTGGAGCAGGCAAGTTTGATTGGGATGGCCTTGGCATCGGTGCTAGGAATACAACTCAGCGTGGAACCTGAAAGGGAGGACCTCCAAGAACTCTGCCAACATCTTCGACGGGACACTGCCAAGCTATCTTCTCATGGGGATGTGTTTGGGTCAATTGTATCAGCCCTCAGATTTGTCACAAGGACTCCCATCCCAATGCCACACGTGGAGAATTTTGGAGGGGAAATCTATGCTGAAGGGATGGAATTTTCAGGCACTTCCAAGGTCTGGTTTGCAAGAGTGGTTCTTCAAACTGTCTGGCGATGGCGTTGCATTCAAGACCCAACAATAGTCATTGACTTCTCCTGGATTGAATTCAGGTGCAAACCTCTTCTGAACAGTGGTCCAGTCCCTACTGTGTTCAAAACCATCTGGATCCTTATCTTTGTCACCTGTCTTGGGGTTAAATTGGACATACATGATCTCTTCCCTCCTGATGACAAGTGAGGGTCTTATCCATATCAATGTGATCTTCATTCTCACCCATTACTAGTGATTCATTGCTTGCAGTGGCAGATATTCTCTGTGATTGCCTAACAGTGCTCATTAGGGAGCATCGTGTCCAATCCCTCACTGTTGCTCCAATGCTCAACACCCTAAAAGATCTTGACCTGCCCCAGGTGGAGAACTTCAGGCATGCATGTGTTTCATGGTTACATGAAATCCTTGACTCAGAGTATCCTGAAGATGAACAGTATAGGATGGCAAGCTCTGTGGTGAAATTCTTGGGAAAACAGCTTATCCCCCCACCCACTGAATACTTCCCCCATATCCATCCTCCTGCCATTCACTCCCTCCTGGATTTCCTCATGTTGGGTGAGAGGTTTTACTCCACAGAGTTCCCACCACATCCAGGAGTCATTGCCATCCATATCTTGTCAAGAGAGATGGAGATGGGATACTTTGACCCAGCAATTATACCCACCCTAATACCCATCTTACTACCAACCCACCCTCTACAGTCACGAGGACTTGCACTGGAAATCTTCCAGCGACCTGGATTTGCATGGCTCTCTCCACAGGCAGAACTCATTTCAATGGTGGAACGTGTAAGGCTTCTTGAGGCCTTTGGGGATCCATTCAACTTCACCCAAGATCCTGACCAACCAGAGCTCACATCCAATTATAAGCCAATGGACAGCATGCCCATTCTAATTGGGTTTTCAGGGTTGGAGTCATGGCAAGACTGCCTCTGCCAATCAAACTTTGCTACCTGTGAAGAAGTTGCTTCCACTGAAGAGGGAAGGGGCCTTGTCCTCAAATCCATGGCAAATTGGAGGTATTTTTCCTCAGAGGATCCCCTCAACTCAGTGGCAAGATTTATTTCAGCACTCAGGCACCTTGAAGAGCTTGGCTGTCCAAACATGGCAGAAGTGGTGATAATGTGGGTCTGGACAGATGGCTTTGCAAAGGCAATGGACTGTGATGCTTGGAGGATCATTGAACACAAAACCCTTGAATTCTATCAGAATGGCAAAATGGAACATCTGGGAGGCCTGTCAAGACACATAGTGTGTCAGTCTAATGAACTTAGACGGCATTCCAACATCCTCAGACCGGATCGCAACACTACTTCAGGTCGAGTGGAAGGGGTCAGACGGCCGGTTCGGATACGTGCAAATTGGGAAACAGTTGGCCCGGTTGGCTGGGACGGTCTTTGCAAGATCTCTCATGTGTGTCAGTTGAGGAGGTTGTATCTGCTTTTTGGCCTTGACCCGGCGACTTGGGCGGAGGTAACCGCAACGAGGGAGTGAGGTGTTGTCGAACAGCGCTGGTGATCTGGAGAAGGAACAGTTTGCATACCCGGTATGATTGTTGAACTCTGTATGTGATTACTCGTAGTATACATGTGGGTATAGGGAACACCTTTCTAGATTGCAAAGTTGTTGTCCTTGTGAGCTCTGAATGGCTGGGATCGTCTCGGACTCTAACTCTACCTATCAAAGTTAAATGCACAAGTACTGTCAACTTTCTAGAATGATGAGAACGTAATTCCGCGGGCTCAGATGGAATCATCACAACAATGAGCCACGGTATGAGGACGTACCCCACCCTAGAGCTTACCACTCGATCGTCTTCAAGTGGGGAAACATCCTATCCGCATCAAGCCAGCATGCATGCTGGACACGCCCCACTCCGATAACCAATGGTCAAGTCACGGGGGTCATAATCGGAATCCCCCCTCTCGCCCCCATGGCGATGATGCTCGGCCCCGAGACTAATACGAAAAGGGATGGTTTACCTTCTTATTGCCCCTGATGGGGCCGACGATCACCACTTCTTTCTCCCCATCCTGCATCCCGTCTATGGTTCCGATTTCCATGTTTGCGCCATACACTGGGCACAACGTAGGCACAAGGAGGGTAACTTGAACTTGGTATCTAAAACTTCCTTGAGCAAGCGCTGACGTACCGCATTGGGGAGAACTTACGGTGTGATAATGGCTATCTGGGAAACACACAGGAATCGACCTGGGGCGAGACATCGAGATGCAAATCTGAGACCAACCAAAACATACCAGCCGAGCGACGTACTTCTTGACAACCATCGCTTCCTTTTTGTTGCACTTGCTCCTTTTGTCGTGATCACCCTCAACTCTCTCGTAGTATTCTGAGTCTGCGGTATTGATGAAAAACACGGGGACCCGTAGGACCTCTGCGGAGGTATTCGGTAGGCCTCCAGCAGATGCGAGGCAACAGAGCCACGAGGATGCAGCTCGTTGTGATACATAACCTCCGGTAGGAGCTCCGCAATCTTCTTGTTATTCTGGTAATGGAGGGCCATCACTGCGACAGGGAGTTCTGAGAAGCAGCTCATTCGCCGGTATTGAATGTCAAGTACGTGCTTGGTCCCTGGGCTATACACCCCTTCGAGGCGATTGAAAAGCGTTGTTTCGAGTGTGCTGGAGGCTCAAGGGATCTGCGGCAAAATGCTTTGACCACTGGTGGATTTATTCCTCCAAGGGCCGACGCCTCAGCCTCTGTTCCATCAGACGATCAAGGAACATCATCATCCTCCATGACAGTATCACCTCCTTCGTCACTCTCATCGGCGGAGTCCGCTTTGCGGTCCTCGCCCTGCGGAACCTGAGCGGGGGGGAGGGGGGTCCAAAGCAACGAGCTTCTCATTGGGACCTGGTTTTGCCATTTGTAGCGCCCCCTCCTCAGTGGGCTTGGCGACGATGGAATCCTTCGTTTTCCTGTGATCGTTGAGGGATAGAATAGTGGGAGGCAGTTGCACCGGGGTCACTCAGAACACTTTCAACGACTCCCCCAGGGGGTGAACACAAGAATGTCGTGGGATATCACCTTGAAGAGGAAGACGGCGATGGCGTGGAAGAGGACGATTGGGATGATGAGTATCCTGCCTACATGCGAGTCCGCCTGACAAGGTGGTCGGTGAAATGCCACGAGACAGAAATGGTGCTTGTAAGACCTACCGTTGGAGAATAGGGTATACGTTTGCACAAATAAAGTACCCGGATATGGCGAAGCCTACCCCAATATGGAGAAAGGGGTAATAGAGATAAGCTAAGTGGTCGAGTGCGTCCCCGTGAGCGCGCAATACCAGAGATCGGACGGGTAGCCACGAACTGAGACGAGTATCCATACGAATTTGCCGTACCCCCACACGGCGATTGCCTCTATCATACTCCATTCCTCCAGTCCCCAATACCTCAATGCAACCCACAAAAGCACAGGCCATCCCAGACCGTAAGCGTAAACAAGCCCGAAACCAATGCTCAGAAGGCTGAAATCACAGTCGATCGGTTCGTCAGAGAGGTAGGAGACGACGGAGTGTGCAAGAGAAGAAAACAAAGAGGCAGAACATGAGAGTTGCGAGCGTTCAAAAAGGACAGTATAGGCCTGCAGCCAGGGCGAAGTGAGTGGAGAGGTATGAAGGAGACCAGGGGAGGAGGGCTGTGAAGCAACGTTTGAGGACCTGGTCAGAACGGCGTAGGGAGCTTGTACAAAAGAGAACTGTGGATGTGGTAGCGTTCTAGATCCCAGAACGCGCTCTTTGCGGTCGCATCCCGAAACCCTAGGTGGCGTCAGCATCTCATGTTAAAACATTCAAGTCTCCCCACCTGGGCCGTTCCCCCCCCTCGATGGGTTCAAATTATCGTCAGAATCCAGATAAGCTGCAATGGCGTGAACGGCAAACCAAGGGACAGCAACGAAGGCCTCGGACAATAGAGTTGCAATCTCTCGGGGCCTTCCTCTAACCTCTGCGACGGAGATCAGAACGGGGAGGTACGTTGGGAGGATTGACACGGACCTCGTCAGCCGCAATTTAAACGTAAGCCATCGGGAATATTACCCGTCCAGCAGAAATAACGGCGGAATACCGGAATGCAAGAGATCGAGGTGGTGGTTCGCGTAAGGTGTTTAAACTTTACCGATCAGTCTTGGGTTACAGCTCGCACGCTCGCCCAGCGCTCAGTACTCAGTGTTCATCCTCCGCCACCTCGTCGTCTTACTGAAAATCGAGCCCACGGACTACGAGAGGCATACCTTGACTCACGTCCTCTCTCAAACGGTAGCCATCTCGCTGCGGTAACTAATGCAAG
>QFEV01001467.1:0-10103 GCA_003316405.1 Thelephora aurantiotincta
TCTGATAAGGGGAGGGATTTGTCCTTGATGGATGAAACGAGCCCAGCTCCCCGCAAACGAGCGGTTCCGACCCGACCCGACCGAACCGACGACAACCGGTATGGTGTTCTTGTAATCGCACCCCATCTGTTGTGTCAGCTGAGTCGTTGGGATCCCCCCGAACCGAGGGAGAGAATGTCTGGTCAATTGGCTTCAAGTTCCTATTAGATGCTTTTCGTAGTGTCAGTGTGTACTTCGCCTTTATAGTTGATGAAGGAAAATGGTATTTACGCAAGGTTCTCAATAAATCGCACAGCGGGAGTCGGGAATTGGCGCCAACTCGCGCCGCTGCGTTGATCAAGCTCAGCGAGGGCACGAGCGGAACCCAGACTCAGCTTGAACTTCCACCGCGGGTTCCCGGGCGACCAACACTCTGCATGCCAGGGCCGATATTCAATTGGTTCTGCGTCGTGTGTTCTGTCGCCAATGTCCTCTCGGGCGCTGCCACGGTACGTGGCTCTCAGGTTTATCCTCGCATCACGTCTGTGGCTGTTCCGAGGAACTTGAAACGGAGGAAGGTACAACCGGTGAATCTGGGTGAAACAGAAAGTGGACGGTCGAGTCACTTTGTGGACGTAAATGAGGTGGTGAAGACTCCTTCGGACGCGTTGGATGGGAAGAGAGACGCGCGTATAGGTGCGTGGCAAAGGTGTGCATACTAGCTTTTTGGTTTTGGGACTTATCCAGTTCCGTAGGCACACCTTCAACGCCAGAGTATCTCGTTCAACGATCGCCCACACCTCCATTTGAATTTACTCCTCCTTCTCCATCCCCAAACAGCTTGCCAGGGCTTTGCATTGGAGCGTCCATCACCGAGCCCCGGAAGTCTAAACCCCTTCCCAGGCCGGTTCCCCTAGACGAAATCTCGTCAGGCATTCCTCCAGCGCATTCTTCCGTCAATGCTCCCCCAAACTCCCTCGAAGAGCCTCTATTCTCGCCAGCAACAAACGCTCCCCGATCAACCGAGGCCAGGCAATTGACGTCATCTAAAATCCCTTCGTCCAGGATCGGTCGATTGTTCCACTATGGCGGTAAATTCACCCGCCGGCACCCCATTCACGAGAGAGACCTGACATCACCTCAGGTCTAGCAGCCTCCCTCGGGTACGGAGCAGCCTCAGAGATCCTTCGCAGATCCATGCCCAATGGAGAACCGTCGCAAAACGATGGACCGTTGATGTTGACGGAATCGAACGTTAAGCGGTTGGTGACAAAGTTGACGAAGATGAGGGGTGCGGCTCTCAAGCTCGGACAGTTTATGAGCATCCAGGGTGCGCGTACGCGATAGTTTTTTCGGTGGAAAATTGACCCCAGTGCATTTTCAGATACACATCTCTTGCCGCCCGAGGTCGAGGCTATCTTTCGGAGGGTGCAGGACAGCGCGCACTATATGCCAGATTGGCAGATGGAGGTGCGTATCTCCTCATCCTGTACCCCAGATTATGACTCACTATGGGACTAGCAAGTGATGCAAGCCTCGTTTGGCCCTGCATGGCTGGAAAACTTCGAATCCTTTGATCGCATCCCGTTTGCCGCAGCATCCATCGGTCAGGTCCACAATGCCACCTTGTCAGTCAGCGTTTCGCCTACGGGAAAGCCAGAACCTGTCGCAGTGAAAATCCAATTCCCGAACATCGCAGACTCCATTGACAGCGATCTTGGATACGTCAAGATGCTCCTAACCGCTGGAAGTTTGTTGCCAAAGGGGCTATTCCTTGACAAGACAATCCAGGTTATGAAGTCGGAACTCCACGACGAGTGCGATTACGAGCGAGAAGCCACTTTCCTTCGAAAGTTTGGGTCTTCGGAATTCTTGGGTAGCGATGAGAGGTTTAAGGTTCCTTGGGTGTGGGAAGGAAGTACCAAGTCCATATTGGTTATGGAACACGTGTGTGGGCATAGCGTCGGCGCTGATGTCGTTCATAAGTTGACCCAACGAGACCGAAACGACGTGAGTGGTCTCCCTTCATTGACAAGCAACCGGCCAACGCGTGAACTTGGTAGATTGCGACGAGGATAATCGACCTCTGCTTGAAAGAACTCTTTGTGTTCCGAACAATGCAGACAGATCCAAATTGGACGAATTTCTTGTGGAATTCCCGCACTCGTCAAGTCGAACTGGTTGATTTCGGAGCGAGTCGTGAATACTCTGAGGAATTCATCGATAATTGGTTTGAGTTGCTCAACGCTGCTGTTTCTGGAGACCGCCAGGCCTGTATCCATTGGAGTTTGAAGCTTGGGTATCTCACCGGTCGTGAGAACGAGGTGCTTCCTTCTGTTCCGGTGGTTGCTGCTTGTTGATCTGACGGGAAGAATATCAGGTTATGCTCGATGCGCATGTCAAGTCGATGTCTTCGCTTGGTGTCCCGTTCCGTCCAGCGACAAAACAACCATTCTCGTTCGGACCCGGGACTGAGTGGGCGGCTGTCACATCCGAAATCAAGGGATTCATACCGGTCATGTTGGCGAATAGGTTAACGCCGCCTCCGAGAGAGACGTATAGTCTGAACAGGAAGCTGAGCGGCGCTTTCTTGTTGGCTTCAAGGTTAGGTGCGGAAGTGGATTGTAGAGAACTTTGGGACAAGATTGTTGATTTAAGGAGTTCATGAGTGCGGTTTCCTATTGTCGCTCCTGTTCAAACGTGAGGAAAATGACATTCCTTTCAGGTCAAGAACGTGGTTACGCTATGCAAATGTCAATACACAGCGCGTCATCAGTACTGAAGGGGATTATTCGGTTCGGTTCGCCCCGCTTCTATGATCTTCCGCGGGCATCACCCATATTCTGCCCTGATTGCCTCAGGGCCCGATGCTCCTTGAATCATGTCCTTGTATCTGTCGCGTTGAGCCTCTGACGCAATTCGCCATTCTGCCCATCGCCACTGTCCAACTGAAAGACCTCATCACTGTCGCAGCTTGTTCTGCCGAGTATGCACTCTGTCGATCCTCTGCCTACAGGCGGGATTTCCCTTGGTGTCGGTTCCAATTCCAAAATCTCACTCGCGTCCGACTCGGTTTCCATTGTGATGATCCAAAAGGCTGCATATACGCGATGACTGACCCCGAAGCTGCCGCGACTGGAAGGCACTTCTTGGCCATCGAAAATTCTTCCTTGGTCCGGCATGTAAGATCACGAGCCGTGTTGTCACCTCCGCTTGAAGGGCTCGGCCTCCTTGCCGGGAGAACCCCCAGGCTCACTGTTTAACCTATAACAATGTGAATGACCTGAACCAGGGGTTTGACAAGGTTGTCACGTTACCAGCGAGTGCGGGCCGAAAGGGATCTGCGTCGGACGACAGGGATACTCCAGTTCTCCCCATCCCCCTCTCACTCTTGCCCTCACTCTCAACGAGATGCTCCCTCGACCCAGCGGATCAACCACAACTACAGCGAGTGGTCATGGAGAAAGGTTCAAGGCGTCCTCAAAGTGTCCACACGTTCCAATCCAACCATTTTCAGGTGTAAAATGCCACGTACGTCCCCCTTCTAAGCTTCTTCGTTTCTTTGTTCGAGTCGTCGATTCCGTCGGAATGCACTAAGACCTAGCTGCTGTCTATTGATGTTGATGATTGATAGTAGAAACATACGCCCTTATAATGTGTTAATATGGGGCTAATGGTTCTGTAGATGGGAAGAAAGCCCACCTGTGAGCGGCGCCCACGAGGTCCTTAATCTTGTTCCTGGTCTCTTCTGGGAACCCAGGCTTGTCCTGGGTGGCCAAGAAAGAAGGGAGGAGATCTTGCTTTTTTGTTCCTACCCATACACGGGCAGAGGGAACAACGCGGAGCAACACTTCAGAGAGTTCGAGTTCAATTGGCTGGATAGGCCATCGCCCTGAGGGGTATCCCCAGGGGTTGTACGGTAATCAGGCTCCAATTTTATCATTCCGCCCGAGTCTAGGTAAGGAAGGGCACCTCGGTAAATTCAGAAAGCAAGACTGGTTCAAATAATGGGTTCGTCATGAACTGTCTGTGACCCCGGCGCCGCGATGCCACGGATCGATCATCCTGCGACAGGGTCAATGCCTATTTCGACCCACGCTGCGTTGAGTCACTTGTCGGGGTACACGACTGTCAGCTCCCTCACCTCGGCACTCACTCACGCAGCCCTAAGTGTACCCGGTCGTAGAGCAGGTATCAAGAGAGAGAACTGCCACGCCGTGATCGGCACCTGTTTACATGCGTCCTCACGACGACGACGAAGTAACCGGGGATTCCAATGAACGGCGAATTAGTCTACTTTTCTATAAATGTCACGCAAGGCATATCGATATCGCAGCTAAGAATTAGTGGGTAAATACGTAGCAGCTTTCTGATCTCCGAGTCATTGATCTGAGCGTCTCCCACTCATGATCGGAATCCAAGCCAACTCTTCTCCTGGACCTCCCTACTCTTTCCTCTGATCCCCCAAACGCCCCAATTGGTCTTGACCATAACCCGAGGATCGAAATCCGCCACCTCCCACTTGATACTTCCAAACTCGTTCTCGCCGGGAGTGACGATCCAGTCGAATTCACCAGAAACTCCTGGAGCGTTCGATAGCGACCTCACGTCTCTCTCAATGTCCGCGGGTGAGAAGCCGGTGACGAAGATCGGACACTTTGTGGCCAAAAGTTCCGGAATGACTGGACCCCATTCTGTTGGAGAAACGATTTGGAGGACAGGATGACCATTCTCATCGACCGAAGTGGGGGACGGGAATCCGAAACCGGGGGAGAAGAGGACGAACGCGTCGGTGTATGGATCAAGCGTGTCCCGGAATAGATGGTGGACTTCCATATAGTTCGCTTGCATACCAGTGACCGTCAATTGGTGCGTGTACGGGACGGTGTACGAGGGCACGCCGTAGATCTCGATTTCCTCGCGGGTACGTTTCAGCCGTGCGATCGGAGCAGGGGTAGGCGGTTCATAGACATTGGGAACGTAGCTTTTTTCTTGCGTCTCTGTGGGGGGAGTGGAGGGTGTCGAGGTGGATGTGGATGTGGAAGGCTCAGGATCAGGGGTCGACTGAGAAGAGGTAGAGGTCGAGGAAGGTATAGTTGAGGTGGAAGGCGATGGTTTCGTCGGCTTCTTCATCTCATCAGCAGGTTTTGGGAGTGAAACCTGTGGGCCAATGAAGTGGAGGTGCAACATCGCGGAGGGGAACAGCATACAGAGCTGTTCCCAAACATGCGGCGGGAGGGATGATTCCGCTCGGGCACCAAGAATGAATAGGCGGACTTGAGGCTTATCGGAGCCCGACTCTTCCGTCTCGGGTGTACCTGGCTTAACATGCAAAGTGGTCCGTAGGGCTGTAGACGCGGTTCAGTCCTCGGAAATGGGCGAGCAGAGGGCTTAAACCTACCAGCGAGGGATCTACTCCCTTCCGACGTCAATCGTTGGTTGCTGAGCGTCAGACCGCTGAACTGGTGAAGAACAGAGCCGATGGTCATCGGGTATGTCAGCAGTTTGCTGGAATGTCGCCGGGATCTCTCTGTGTTCATCGAAGGGAACCCACGCGTGTACCAAAACACGTCCCAGTTCGCGAACGAGATTGCTGTCTCGACATCCTGTGGACCTACAATCCCGGTCAGGAATCGCAGGCTCTGTAGTGAGATTGAGAGGGTTGTACCGGGTAAATCAAACTCGTGCAGTTTCCTCCCACTACGAAGGTCGTGTTCGTCTTCGTTGACTTCGCGCAACCGCGAGCAGTACTTCTGGTGTTCCTGGTCAGCAGCCCAATGCTCCTCGGAACAGTGGGTTGGCCAACCGCAGTCCGGGCATTCGAAGCCGACAGCCTTGGGCTGGGCCTTTATATGCGCGTCGACGTGTTCATGTGAAGGGGAACAGACGGGACACGGTGCGAGCTGCTTGATTGCTTCACCTCTCGCGCGGATTGCAGGGAACGGTGATTTTGAGAACGGGTGAAAGAGGTTGTCCTCGCTCAGGAACGGCTTCGGTTCGGCAAAACGTGGCTCTTTGCGCTTGAAGAGACCAAAGAACGACCGCGTGTGTCGGGGGTGGGCCAGTCGGAGCGAGGAACGGGCAGCGAGGCGGACGCTCATCTCATAGGGGAATGTCGCAGATAGGCTGGCGCGTGGCCTCCTCACACAACTTGTTCGGCAACGACCATCCCCCTTCGCTCGCTCCTGTCCAGCACCTCACAGAACGGGTGTCGGCATGACCAGACCTCGGGACGACGAGGGTACGCAGTAACATCTAAAAGCTCAAATGTGTTGACATATTCTTCGTCAGAGAGGGCCTCCTTATTGAGGGACGGTGAACGCGAGAACGGCGATGTCCATGTTCCCCCCAAGAGTTTCGGTCAACGACTCAGCGACGCTCTTCGGGAACCACTTACGCCTCTTACTATCTTGTTGTTTGTCGCGTGCCTTCTGTTTCTACTCCTGAGTTCAGTCTTCATTGGTCTCTTTGCTGGAACGAGGCACAACCTCGAGCTTGAGAAGGGGAAGCACGGGGGAAAAGAGCATACGGTTACCTCGACCTATACGACTACCGGAACGACCGTGGTGACTAGTCTTTCGCCTACTTTATCGACCAAGACTCAGTTCTCTACGATCTTCACTGCTACAACTTCGACGGCAACCAAACTCTCGACCTCAACATACACGACAACGTCGGTGTCCACCAAACTCTCTACTGTCGTCGCCACCCAAACGCAAACACAAACACAAATCCAGACCCAAACCCAAACCCGGACCCAGACTCAGACTCAGACCCGGACTGAGACCGAAACCGAGATCAGGACCAAGACTCTCCCCGCTCCTGCTCCTGTTCCTACGCCAACCCACAGGCCTGATGACCCGGTACATCCCTAACGCCGAAAGTGGCTCGTGTTCGTGACTTACAAACATGGGTTATCAGGTTTCATGCGTGTCTGCAGACTGCATCATGCTCTCCGCAGCGGTACTTTCCAATCTTGACACCTCGGCCGACCCATGCAACAGTTTCTATGATTTCGCCAGTACGTAACTTTTCCTCGTTTCTTTCATTTCGCGAATTCTCAATATGATCTTGTTCGGTTCGCCAGACGGAGGCTGGATGAAGACTCACCCTGTCCCCTCTGACAAGGGTTCCGTCGCTAACTTTGGTCTCCTTGCTGACGAGAATAGGGATATCATCAAACGGTTCCTGGAGGGATATACCAAGCCTCTTACGGATTCCGAATCTGCTCACGACCCCGACGACGACCAGATCCTCAAGAAGCTTCGTGGCCTCTATAGATCTTGCACCAACGAGAAGAAACTTAACGAGCGTGGAATCAAGCCACTCTTGAAGGTTGTCGAAGAGATTCAAAGCCTTTACCGTCATGGACCTGACCGCGTTTCTGGTAACCTGGTGGATAGAAGAGGTCCTACTGCCGCTCTGGCCTTCCTCCACTCCCGCGGTATCGGCGGCTTGTTCAACTTCTATTTTGATGGTGACGTTAAGGAGAATCCGGATATGATGACCTTGTGGTTTAGGTTCGTTCGTCATGTGATGTCGCGCTCGCGGGCACGCTTTTGACGTAAGACTTTAGCCAACCTGACCTCGGTTTGCCCACTAAAGAGTACTACGAGGAGAAGGATACCATGAAACTGTATCAGGAGGTCATCGAAAGGCTGCTTACGACAATATATGAAGCAGAGAAGGAGGAAGAGGATGAAAAACGGGGCACTATGAGCCGGTTCTTCAAGAAGCCTGTCTTCCAAGTTCTCGGGGAGACGTCCTTCCCTCCCTGGCCTTGGCCTCCGTGGGGTGGAGATGACGAGCCCAGGACTCCCGCCGAACGAGCGACAGTTCACGCCAGGAAGATTGTCGAGTTTGAGCACACCCTCGCAAAAGCCACCCTGGATCTTGACATTCTATACGGAAACCCCTACGCGACCTATAACCCGATTTCCGTAAAGAAACTGACTGAGACGATTCCTCAGGTTCAATTCGAGACTTACTTCACCGCCTTCGCCCCGAGGAACTACCCGCAAAAGATCATTGTGACGAGCTACGATTACGCGAAGAAACTCGGAAAGCTGCTTGACGATACCCCCCCGGAGATCATTGAGGCATACCTTGTGGCTAGAGCCGCTTTGGAGCTCTCCCCCCACCTTGGTCTTCAGACTGAGGCGTGGAAAGCTCAGAGAACTTTGGTTGAGGCACTCCAGGGCATCAAGAAAGGAGCTGTCGGCGACCGGGGCGAGTATTGTGTGGAAAAAGTTGAAGAGGCCATGGGTTTTGCAGCCGGGAGGTACTTTGTAAACGAGACTTTTGGGGGCGATTCTAGGGAGAAGGGCGAAAATGTCATCGTCGACATCATCAAGGCATTCAAACACTCCCTCGATGACATTGAGTGGATGGACGAGGAGTCTGCCGACGCCGCAAAGAAGAAGGTAGCGCACCCCTTCCCAGACTATAGCGTTGTTCCTCGTGCTGATATGTGGTGGGACAGGCGGACAACATTCATATCAAGGTCGGATACCCGCTGAGCCCGAATACCACCAATCCCGCTTCGATTGCAAAGTATTACTCGTTGGTGAAAATCCAGGAAGACGAGTTCTTTGAGAACATGTTGAATGCCGCGTACGTTTTTCGTTTGTCTGCACCATTAGTGGAGTTCCTGATTGTCTGTTATACCCATCCAGTACGAACGAGGAGATCAAGAGCTGGCAGAAACTCGGAAAGCCAAGAGATGTTCGGGAGTGGGAAATGTACCCCTCTATGGTCAATGCGTACTTCAACCCTCCTGCAAATGAGGTATTTCCCCGTTGTGAACCGACGATTTAGATTTCTGACTGGTGAATATAGATCGTTTTCCCAGCCGGGATCATGCGTCCTCCGTTCTTCAGTAGGACTTGGTACGTTGTCGTCTTCTGTAATTGCCTCCTGTAAGTTTATTCCTCACTCAGGCCCGCATACATGAACTACGGTGCATTTGGCATGGTTGCTGCCCACGAGCTGACCGTAAGTCCTTTCATATCCTGACATCTAATCTCTTTTCAATCTGTCACGTTCGCAGCACGCCTTCGACTCTTCTGGCCGCTTGTACAACGAGAACGGCAAACTTGAGGAATGGTGGACACATGAGACGAGCGAAGGCTTCAACGAGAGGCAAAAGTGTATCTCGAAGCAGTACTCCAAATACACGATCGACGACGGAAAGGGTGGAAAGGCGCACGTTAACGTATGTCCGGGTTCCCCTTACCTCCGGACAATTAATGACCTCCCATTTCACAGGGCGAACTGCAAGTCTTCATATACTCTCGTTGTCCGATGATCGCGTCTGACCTGCGTTTTTTGAAACAGGACCTCCACGGAGAATATCGGGGATAGTGGTCTCATTCAGGCATTCCGAGCTTGGAAGGCCCAGTTCGAGGAGGACAAGAACGACTACCTCCTCCCTGGTCTGGACTACACTCGTGAACAGCTGTTCTTTATTGCCTTTGGCCGCGTTTGGGCTACAAATATGAGGCCTGAAGCTGCTGTAGGTGTCGTGTGCTGTTTGTCAATGGCTAGGAGACTAACGGTGTTGTGTACACGATATAGATCGCGAGGTTGAGGTCTGACCCTCATTCTCCCGCTCGCTGGAGGGTAGATGGGACCCTGAGGAATATACCCGAGTTCGCTAAGGCCTTTAACTGTCCGAAAGGGTCTCCGGTAAGCATTCCACTCCCCCTGACGTCTTCACCGGAGGGCTAATCGTAACCGACCTCAGATGAACCCTAGACAAGACGATCGTTGTCTCTTGTGGTAGACCACGGACAGGTTTTGTGCACTATCTATTGGAGACTTTTCACGTTTCATTCGGATCCTGGCATCGCATAACTCATCGTGACTTGACATGTCTGATACATCCTGGGAATATTTGATTCAGAGAATGATGAAAAATTGCCGCTCGAGACACTTGGAGTTGGTGTGACGATGGGCGACCAGTGGGCCCACTATCATGGTGGGGCCTTGGATGGTTCGAAGGGGGGAGCTACGGCGGCGAGAGCGAAACGAACGTAATTGCTGTCCGGTAGCCGTTGCTTGATCCGGGAGCCAACACCGTCGCATGGACGAGGGCCATAAGCTAGAGTGAGAGCCTTTCTGCC
>QFEV01001471.1:1813-14051 GCA_003316405.1 Thelephora aurantiotincta
CGTCACTCACATTGCCCTCTGAATGCTTCCAGTATGTCCATAACGATGGTCCGATTGGTACCATAGACCTGGGTGCCGGACATGATCACAGGCCAGATTAAACTAAATGAAACGTGCGACACGATGCTATTAGAATGGAAGTCTTCGAATTCGAGGGAATCGAACAAGCGCACTCTACGCCCATTCGTCCTTTGACGCATTCGAGACACCGCGCCAGACAAACCTTAACCTTCTGCTGCACGGTAGGATCGTTTGCTGGCAGACACATGAAGTCCCGCAGCAGTGCTATCTTTGACGTTGTTCAACCACGATCAGCAACTCGTTACGTCTTCGCCAGAGCAGAAGGGAGAGAAGCGACGCACTTGAAACGCGGATCCGTAAGCCAAGTTTCCGGCCTGTACTCTGGCTGATGCCGCGCAGGACTTATCGTCGACCCATTCCTGTAACATCGAGTACAACTCGTTGCATCCTGCCCTGTCATCGATGACGGTTTCGCCATTCTCAGAGACTTCGGTCAACGGAGACAGGTGCCTGGACAAGAAACGCGTGGTCTGGGACAGAAACGGTCAGGCCATCTGACGCGCCCACAATAACGAAATGGCAACTTCTCTCACCCTGGCCAATAGTAGAACGAGCCCTCGAGAGATTCCAAAGAGATTCTCAACACATGACGGGCTCGACCCCAACGGTTCGGAATTCATCCTTCCGAACAGAACATCAGCTTGAATTTGCAAGCTCCACGAGAGACCCGGAACACACCACCAGGAATCCGCTTCCGGAGCTAGGAGGGTTGGTTCGGAGCCAGTTGATAGGCACGCTGTAGAAACGTGGGGAGAAAAGAGACCGGGTCGTCAGTGATCGTCCCCTGGTGTGCGAAAATCGACAACGCCTTTGCGTCAGGTCGGAAAGGGGATGTGTACGTCCACCCCTTCCACAGGCCTACCCACCAAATATATCGTACACCGCGAGGGTCTCTAGCATCAACCTCGCGCGGAAGACACCGTTCGACATTCCTAAACTAGTTTCGTCCGTGGCACTCCGGGATAAAAGTATTTCCGGACCACCTCTGACGTTTACCAACGTCTTGGCCAAAGATAGGTTTTTGGACCAATTATGACCACCGGCAAGGATCTGGGCGAGGTACCACCGCATTCGAGAACACGGTCGAGGTTTCAGTTTTTCCGCACGTAGACCAAAGTCACACCATAGGGACACTCACGTCCATCAATGAAATTGCTAACGATGCCCCAAGGGCGGCATCACTCTGAGCGCCGACAGGGGTGGTGCAAACTTTGGCCAGGGCTTGCTTCGATTTCAATCTGAGCGCGTTGGCGAGGAGCATGGAATCTTTTGCACTGTAAGAGCACGCCTGGCTCCGAGAGAGAAGGAAGGATTGATGGACCGATGCAACCCCAAGCAAGGACAGCCGAAGAGCGTCAATGGCCAGGTCATCACCAGGTGGACGACTGAGGATTAGTGGCAGAATTGACGCAACCATCGGATTCTCAAAGGGCACGGCCATGATGAAGTTCATAGAATGGTCGCAATAATGACGGATCTTAGAAAGGTGACATTGTTCAAGGGTATCTAGAATATGCATTAAAAGGGGAATGTACCAGGTTTCTCTCCTGAACCGTAGGGAACTGTAGACTGCAGAGTAAGCGGGTGTGAATAAAGGCAAGGGAGGAGAAGGGAGAGACTTACAAAAGAGTCGATAGGATCAATATGATTAGGGATTGACGGTACATGATGATGGTATTGTTGTTGACGATGATCTGGAAGTTGCCGGGGAACACGAGGATCATAATAGGAATTGTTGTTGGATATGTGATGGTATGAATAGGATCGGTCAGGCACTGAGGGTGGTAGTGATGGTAAACCATTAGGATATGCGTATTGTGAGGATGAGACATGCACGCTGGGAAAGGGGAGTCAAAGGTTGCGGGCGTGGGAGGAAAAAGACTGAAATGTACCTGGCGCGTCTATCTACAGATAGGTCTTCTCCGATGGTGGACGGTATTTGAATTAGGGGTTCACTAGGCGACCAGAGGGTTAATCTATTGGGCCAGAGTGTGTTCGTGCGAACCAAGACTTACGTAGCACGACGAACAGGTTGTGAGGACAAAGAAAGCTCGACATTGTCTCGCTTTGGTGTGACGTCTCGTGTCGGGGGACCGGATTGCTCAGACGAGCCGGCGGTGGAAGGCCTTGCAATCTCGTACGAGTCTCGGCTGTGAGCTTTCCTCGTGGTCGTAGACCTCTTCCGTGTCGGTACACCCTCGGGCCACGTACACTGTTGGACGGGGGAGGTGAGCGAGGGCCCCTCGAACGGAGGGTTGGGAGGGTACTTGCCTCCCTCTGGCCGTGCGTGCAACGCAGGCAATTAGGCTTCGTTTCGTCACACTAGCCGAGACGGGAGATGGATGAGCGAAATGTATGAAAGCGAAGAGAGCACAAGCGCGCGAGAGACCTTAATTTTCTTCCCCCTGCAGGTCATGCAACCGGTCTTGCTGCGAGTGTACTTTGGACGTTTCCGTTGGCCGTTTTCGACCCTGGGCGAGGGGGAGGGGACATGGATGTGGCTCTGGGGCTGAGTGGTGGGGTTGGTGTACCCGTAGGTGGAATAATCAGTGGTGGCTGGGCTGGAATGGGGGAAGGAAGCGGATGTAAGATTAGCGAACGGGTAAAAAAACGGAGGGGCGGAGAAGGCACTGACTAGGACATGGAGGTAACCTGCGGAGGGATACAAGTCAAACGTCGCGTTGGATCTTATACCAACGCCTGGGTGGCATAAAGCCCGTTGAGAACCAGCCAGGTGGGCAGTCTGCCAGATTTGAAATTGGGGAATGGATCGATGAGGCCCGAACCGGTTCGTTTCAGATCAGCACACACCCATCAACTTCTCTTTCCATCACGGCGACTTGTTCCGGCAATCGCTCGTCCCCCCGTCCCAAATAAAAAATATTCTCCTCAGATTGTCCAAATGCGTGCAGGTGAGGGATCGCGAGAATCCGCCCTCTTGCAGGCGTGGGTCTGTTCGTTCGCCGGGTACCTCTGGTCTCCCACACACACCCCCTCTTATGTTATCGCCTCACTCTTTGATCTCCCGCTCCAAGCATCACTCGATCTTCACACTCGACTCGTTCACTACTCTGTGTCTGCGACGTGTTCGATCTCTCGCAGGCCTTCTCAACGAGTTGCCACGACAAATATCCCCCCTTGTTGCCCATGAGTCTGCCCCGAGTATAAAATACAAGATCGCCTGCCCATCATCCCGTGATCTACGCATATCCCCAATCAAATACCGAACGGGTGGAGTGCTTCCTGTCCAATCCGCACTCTGACCAATCCGAATCACACTCCGCCACCTCTTCCCCACACTCTGACACTGACAGCATGTCCCTCTGATCTGAGAACCCCACGCCCTCTCCTTCCTCCTCCATTGCGTCACGGACCACCCTTCGTGCCAATATAATATCTACATGTAGTGTGTACTCGGCCCCCCTGGATCCACGTGGGGTATCCGGGCTTGTTTCTTGTCCGGATGCACATTTCGAACGGATGATCCTCTCTCCCGCCTCCTCGTTACTCTGCGTCTCCATCTCGGAACGTAAATTGTCACAGTCTGGACGGGTTGGGGACTCGAGCATCTGATACAATTCCTGGAACAGCACATGCTGTCCTGGCTGAGCTCGACAGTCACCTTCGTTCGCCGGCGCCGCGCGACTTTGCAATTGTGAAACCTCGAGGGAGGGAGAATCCGAATGAACACAGTCCAAGGATCTACGGTCCTCGACTGCTGTTGCCTCGCAAAACGAGATTCGCGGATCCGGTACACATCCCGCAATCTGACGCTTGTATCCTTGTTGCAAATCTTCGCGTATCACGGTATGTTGATCAGGAGAGGGCGCCTCTGGCGTAGATACTGGTGATAACGAGGGTCCTCCCCCTTCTGTCCGGTTCATCAACGAAGGAATGGCCAATGTACGGGGTCTCTTCTTGGGAATAGAGTAGGTAATTCTGGATGCCGACCCCGCCCCTTCTCGTGCCTTGATCCTGGATATAGGTCGTTCCGTTTCATGATCCACGTGAAATATAGGAGATGCTCTCGGGCTCCTAATTGGTATCGGACGCGCCTGAGTGGCAGGAAACACGAGACGCGAACTGAGGCCGGATCCCGATCCATCGGGGTTCGAACGGCGCACGGACATCACGGAGTAGCCCATTTCCGTCACTGGGGGTGTCTCGAGATCGACAGACCTATCTCCCCGCGCCCGTGGGGCTCTCCTATACGGATTCTGTACGCGAGGGCGTCGCGTGAGACCTTGGAACTTGCGTGTAGAGGAATCTGGCGTGGATCCAGTGTGTGGGTGATATATCGGGGTATCTGGGTAATCCCGTGGCTGGATTGAGGCCGAGGACCAACCCGATCGGTCCTGGACGAAGCGCTCGGCACGGGTGGGAGAGGGGACAAAAGAACAGTTAGGGGGTTCACTATTATCTTCGGACAACCTACGTAAGGACTTTCTTTGCTGTGCCCTACGGTTCGGCGATGGGGAAGGGGGCAGGGGAGAAGAGAGATAATGGTATTGTGTTTGACGATCGTGGGGTAACGAAGCAACCCTCGACCACCCAGCATCGAATATGTTCTGGAATTGCAAGCCAATATGGGATTAGACCCGAGCTGGTACATCAACGAACGGCAACGGTACCCACGGCGAAGTCAACATCTTGGCGTTCGTGTGATGATACGGGGTGGGTCAGTCGGGCCCCTGCCTGTTTTTCAAAGTTTAGTGCTCGCTCGTTCCGACAAAAGTCCAGGATGGATACATACCTCATTCGAATTAGACGTTGGGGTGTAACCGCCCTCGTGTAAGCGTGCGGGTAGGATATCGGCCGAGTGCCGACGCTCGTCCTGCAGTTTCCAATCCGCTTGAAACTGGACGATCGATGGTCGTTCAAAGATCAATCTCATCGTCAGAGTTGTAATCACAGCGCACCTGGTTCCAAGCACTTATCAGACCTCCTCCCTCATATTCGGAGTCGCGATGAATGTCGATAGGGGCGCGGTTGAAATTGCTGCGGCTCACACGAGGCTGCCATCCACGGGCGCTTTGGGTGTTTTGTTGATAGTCGTCGCCAGACCCAAGGGCGGTCTGCATGGGGTTCGGTGTGGGTGAACGGACCATGCGTCCTATTGTTCGGGTGTAGGGGTGTCAAAGGAGGTAGCGCAAATAGCGGAGCGGCATTATTTATAAGTTTCCCAGCCCTGGAAACTCGAGAAGGATAGGGGCAAACTGCCACCGTGCCACCGCAGATGGCGGTTCACACTGCGAGACCGCGGCGCAGAGTAGCACAGTGAACACTGCAAGTGTCGACGATATCGGACACAGCACCGGGGCGCGGAGCCAAGCCAAGTTTGGTGGCCTTGGCCACACAGCTTTCCGCCGCGGGGTTTGTGACGTGTGTCAGAGGATGGATGGTCTGCGATCGCCGGCACCCGTGGGCGAATCCGCAAAAAGAGAGCACCATCGTCCTTGAGTAGACCGAATACGATATTCGCCAACGGTGGGCGGCGCGGGAGGACGTTCGGGGAATGGAAACAAGATGGAAGATCATGAGCGGGCTTGTTTGATCGCTAAGCTGGACGAAATGCAAAGCTGTCGCGCTCACGCCGAAATCAGCCACAAGATGCTTTTCGCAAATCCCGGGTGACAGGCTCTGGGGTCCGGTTCAGATATTGTTGAGCGTTGATGCATGGTCCCCCCAGCCGACCGCTCCGCTGAGGGGGCGGCAACTTTGTACAAAACCGGCAACTTTCTATCTGGATCTCGACAATCATTCGCCGTTCACCCACAGCGCCGGGCGTTCATATTCAGTCCTTGGCCCATTGGATATTGAACGCCGGTCTGCCGGTTCGACGCTCCCCCCGCATCTGTTCCACGGCGAGATGAATGAGTGAGTCTACAGAATGCAGAGTGGTGCGCATCGGCGGAAAAGGCTGGCTGGGGAACCGAGTAGGAGGGCTACCCGTGTCGGCACCCACATTACAAGAACTGTAGGTACCCTCGCGGGCAGCTGGTACCTGCCCACTTGCTTTCGTATCTTGAAACCATTAACAAATTCGAGTTCATGTTGTGTATACCGTCTCTTATCATCAACATCAATGTTGCGTATCATATACAGTATAGCCCCCAGAAACAAGGTTCAGTGTAGATTATATTGAACGTTACCAATGGGCTGTATTGCGGAAAAGCGGTCGCACTCCGACCACGGAAGGCGGGTTCGGTTGCACCTCACGTAAAATTGAACCGAACCGGCCCAGGGGCGGCTCCTCATTCTCATTTTCAGTGATCATCTCCATAAGCTCGAAGTAATCAAGGGGAGAAGGAAAGCCAAGCACCCCCTCCCCCGGGTTCCCGCAAAGCACACAAGACTGGTCCGCGGTTGCATCTAAACGTCGTTCTAGGATCCGTCTCGACTCCCAGATCGCCCCGGTCAAGACATCCATGACAACAGAACAACGGGATTTATATACACGTAAAAATCAGACAACACGACACAATAGGAGGGATAAGCCAGCAAGCACATGCGAACGGTACACACGCCGGGGTTGTTACAGCATACGAGAATGAAAGAGAACATTCCAACCCCAGCTCGCGCGGACCAGCTGGGGGGTGGAAAGATGACAAAATTGTGGCACAAGGCAGCTGCTCCGATCCCGGGATGGGATGCAATTTGCATGAACGACAGTTGCATTCAATAGCCCGGACCATCAGAATTGAGACCACGCCCTCACGTTAGCGTTTTCATGTGCTGGCTGGCGCTGGTGATTCGAATTCTGCTGAGGTTGTCGTTGACGGATCCCGGCGACTTGACCCTGGCCGCGATGACCTACCAAACAAAGGATCGGTCAGCTTCCTTCTCCTGTTCCCGTCTTCTCCCAGGAGAAGCATCAACAAGCTGCCAGGTATGAGCAAACCCACTCTTCTTTTGATATTGACTTGCGGCCCTCGGGGAGGGACCACCCCCACACTTGCGCAATCCATTTGGCCATTGGCACTTCAGTTTTCATAATTCTAACTATCCAGCGGTGTTCCAGCATCTCCTTCGGGGTAGGCCGCGAGTCTGGGTCGTGGGTGAGACTGAAACGCAATTTCAGAAGACAGCCCACACGCTATGGAAGTCTTGACGAAGGGGGGCAAGGCTTGGGAACTCACGCTTCTTTGATGAAATCCTTCATCGCGCCACTCCACTGCACCTTCTCCTCGTCTTCCAGTCCCGGAGGCTGAATGCGTGTGTAAGAAACAATGACGTTGGACAGTGGCGCGCGGGACATGATTGGAAGGGTTCGAAGGTGGCCAGTCAGCCAGATGTCAAGTTCACGACAGGCAGATAATCACCTCCGAGGCAGAAATGTACATCATGAGTTCGATGGCGGGAAGGTCGTTGGGGAACGGGAATCGGTTTTGAACCAGCTCTAACAGTGACAAACCTGTAGACCACACATCGGACCGGATAGTGTAGGCGTGACCACTGATGCGCTCAGGCTGGATCAATAAAGTGGCCGGTCAGTTCCTGAATATTAAGAATGACACTCGAGGAACGATGGATCGAAAGGTAGGAGGGCGCAAGACGTAAAGCGTTGCAGACCATTTCACGAAGGGCGGATGCTATCAATTAGACAGGGTGGAAATACGCACGGCCATGTAATAGCTGGTGCCGGTGAAGGTACCGGCCATAGATCCGATCAATTCACCCGACACTCCGAAATCGCAAAGTTTGACAACTCCTTCACGGGACAGGAGGACATTTGAGGGCTTTATATCCCGGTGAATGATCTTTTTGGTATGCAGATATGCCAATCCTTGTAAGATCTAGAGAACCGAGAAGCGGGGGGAGCGAGTCGAACGGGTCAGCATTCGTCGATCAGCACAACGGATTTCGGGACGGGCAAGAGATGGAAACCAGGACTGACCCCTTCCGCCAGTCTGCCGGCTACTTTCTCGCCAACCCTCCAACCCCTCTCCCTTATCCGCTTCCCGACCGCCTCTAAGCTCCCACCTTCACAAAAATCCATGAGAAGTTTAATCTCACTCGATGATGGTGAGATGTAAGCAGCATAGAACTTGATGATGTTTTGGTGCGAGGTCGAGGACATGAAGGATAGTTCCCTGCTGAGCTGCTTCATAGGGGCCTCCCTGGTCGCGATTGTCTTCCTGGCCATCACCACGTCCGTGCGTTTGTCTCTAACCTTGTGAACGGCCCCGCCCGCACCCTCACCCAATCGATCCAGCTCCTGCAGGAACTCGTCCGACCACTTGTCACCTTGGTTATTATTTGACAGAACCTGATGGATACCCGTCGAGGAGAGAGAAGACAGCTTTGATGATGGGATGGGGTTGATATCTAGGCTGCGTAGAGTGGCTCGTAGATCATCCATCGTCTGCGTCTCGGCGCTGTTCGGTCTAATAGTCGCCTCGTCGGGGCCGTCGACAGAAAGAGACGTAGGTTGAAAGGCAGCACCTCCATAATAACCTCCAGAAAACGCCCCGTCGATAGACAGGGAATCATCAAAACCTTCGGAACCCCCGTTAGCGAAATTAGAGGGGATTTTGAGCTTGGGTTTTCCGGGCTTTTTCTCGCCAGGGATTGGGATCTTGAGTGATAAGGATGGCGTGGACTGTCCTTTATCTGTTGGTGGATGGGGGGATAGGAAAGAAGTGGAAGAGTTGGACGATGATGGTGTTTGAATACCGTTACCGTTAGCTTGTTGCTGTTGTGATGCTTTCCGGATATTCAGTGGTGCGGTAGGGGGAAGCTGGAGGGTCGCTGCTGGCGACGCAGACCTGTCCATGCTCCTGGGACCTATCGGCCGTGGGCCTGGCTGCAACGACGGCGGGTGGTTCATGGTGGAGGAGGTCAAGGAAGGGCGATGGTTGTCAGGATCTTTGGGAATCTTCGACGGAGAACGGGCACGAGTACATAATCTGTATTCTTTCCCAGTCATCCGCTTAATCGGTCCCATCGCACCCCCGGTCGCTGTTTCTCAAAATCTTTTCTAGAAGATTCAAGTTTGTTATGTACATAGAGAGTTGAGCGTACACGACGGTATACAACGTAGACGGACGAGGGGGGAAAGGGACACGAGGTTCCGATTTGCCGACAAGGCCATCCCGGAATATCGGGGTACATAGATCATAGGAGAGGGAGAGAATCAGGGAGAAGAGAGAGAAGATGAGAAAGAAAAGTGAGAGAAAATGTCCAAGATCCAACAAGAACCTGACACCAACAACGGTTATTCGAGAGGATGGGAATTCGCCAATTCAACGTATTCGAACGCTCGTGCGCTGTACACACCACACATTGCGACGTCTGGAGCAGGGGCTGCCGAGTCAAACCACGCGTCCAGGCTCCCAGGGAACTTTTGTGGTATAGGCTCGCTGATATCCGCTACCTGGATTGTCCTTTCACTGTCATCCGAGTCGAAAGAGGCAATGGAGGCTGTCGAAGAAATGGAAGAAGCTGGGGACTGAACAAGGGGAGGAGTAGCGGGAGTGAGAATATGGGTCATTGGGGCCACAGACGTGTATTTGACGGCCATCGGGGTAGGTTCCTCTTCCTCCTCTTCCTCGGCCTCCAGGCGACTTTGATTCAAGACGAGCCACTCCTGGTATGGGTCCAATTTCGGTGGGGTCGGAGCCACGGGGAAGGTTTGTATGTTTAACTCGGTTCCAATCGAGGGGACCGTCCTACTTCTTCCAATCATCCTACTCGATGTCCCACAGAGATTCGTCGTACCAAACGAGAGATCAGCATGACTTCTAGATCGGACCAACTGCTTCCCAGACTGTTTGCCGACCCAAAGCCTCCATTCCAGGGCATCTCCGAGAGCCTTCTCGCATCGACCAACCTCACGAGGACTGAGGCCAGAAAGTTTAGCCCAGGCTCGGTTGGAATAACATCTATCTTGAAGAAACTTTGACGCCAAGATAAGGGATGCGAGAAAAGTCCGGCGGGGACAAAGAAGTGGCGACGGGACGAGCGGTGTTGGTGATAACAGTTCGGTGTCCTGGGAGGATTCCTCGGAAGCACCCTCTTTCACAGGTGCAACGGGCGCGCTCGCGATCTCTGGAAGCTTTCGACGGACGGCCTCGATATAGCACAGAGCAGTCTGAAGAACAGTTCCAGAAGTACGGGATCGGCGGATAAGCTCCTGCACGAAACCCTGAAGCGGAGCAACACCGGGTTTCCCAGAGGGGCAAACACCGTTGGGACTGCTGAGAGAGGGTGGCAAGGGGGACAACGAGGGTGTTTCGACGGTGGAAGGGGAGACGGGGGAGGGGAGCTGTTGTACGCGACGCTGTATTGCAGGGTTCCAAGCACGCCATGCGGGCTCCTGGGAACCAGAAGCCTTTAGCGGTCGGGGTGCAACCTTAGTCGTCGTGTAAACAGAAAAATGATTATCCTGCCAGATCTCGGAGAGAGATCTGACGGCATGATCTACGCACGAAAGCGCAATTTCGTTAGAATGACGGACAAGGTGAAAGATAAAGCGGCACGAGCATAAGAGAGGCTTACCGATGAGGCTTGCAGCCTGGCGGGGCTTGCGGTGGGTGGCTTCGGGTGGGGTGTGTGTATGACGGGTGGCGGGATGTGTTGAATGGGGCGGAGATGTTGATACAGCAGAAACGGGGGTATTGAGGTAGGGGGGTGGAGACCCCGAGGTCGAGGCAATCAGAGTGGAGTTGTAGGGTTGCCAGCGCGATCTGGCACGGGTGCCCGCGCTAGAAGTACGCTGGGCCATCGTGTGGAGCATGGTTCTTTGGACGAATCGAAGGTGCGGCAGAGAGAAAATAGTCGGAGTGGGGGTGTAGGATAGCGGGTGCTGGTCGGTTATCTAGAATACAGTAGCATAGGCGATGGTGGCAGGTTCTTGTTGGATGTTGGGCTCGGACTCGGACTTTGGAGAGATGGGGGAGACAGAAAGAGATTTTGGACGGGGCAGCGAAGATATCTGCAAGGAATACATTGTGACTGGGTGGGGAGTCGGCTGGACTGTCCCTAGAGTCTACGACCTAGGGAAATCCAGATGAGGGTGTGTGAGCTGAGATTTCAGCCACACGACCAGGCAGAAGAAAAGAGGCGGTTCGGCGAGGTTCAGAAAGACGTTCTGTGCGGTTCTTTGCAGAGAGAGGGCGAGAGCGAGAGCGAGTTTTTAGGTGAGCAAAGGCGGAGGGCTGTTCGGATGACTTGCTGCAGGCCACGAGGAGTCAGTGGCCACTTATGGCAATCTCGCTGAGTCACAGCCCGAGCCAGCTGGCACGCTCCCACCCCCGACCCACCCCGGACCTTGCGCGCACCGGCCATGCACAACAGAGTCACTGCAGAAAAACGAATCAAAAATGTCTTGTCGTTTCATCCCATGACCCTCCTAAATTCTCTGTAGTACTTTAGTCACGTCCGCCCCTTCCCCCGCCATTCCTGATTCCGAGAATCGCCTCCTTCGCAGCCTCAACCGCTTGCTCGGAACCTTGTGGGCGAGCATTCATGAGAAACGTACGCGCAGAGCAAGAAACAAGACTCACCAGTGATCACGATCGAGCTGTCTTCCCGGCTCACCGTGATATCGGCGCCCGTCTCAGCCCGAAGTCGGCTCACATTGGCGCCACGAGTGCCAACGATCCTCGGGAACAGACTTCGGTCAGGCATCGTCAAGATTCCAACATGGGTCATCGTCTTGGCATGCTCTATGGCCTCCCCGATGGTCTCACGAGCACGGTCCAGTCCATCCTCGTCACGAGCTTTTACTACCCACTCCACATCACCCTCCTCACCCTCGGAGTAGTTGCTAATCACATGCCACTGAGTTCCCCCCTCATCCTCTCCGGTTTCGTCAATTCGAGCCGAGGTGGCACCAGGGGGCGGTGTCGGGACCGCAGCTTTTGCAGGTATATTAGAATGCTCGACGTTAACCCCAAATCCCCTCAGTGTTCGGAATATGTTCCCTTGTTGGGTAACCGCGTGGTGATACTTCGCCGGAACCAAGATGACTGTTGTGACCAATTCAGGAGCCGGTTCCCTGATGGGCGACTACCGCCAAAAAAAAATAGTCAGACTTCCAAATCCACGACCCTCGTGCCAGCCGGCGATGGTGACCCACCTTGAGTTCGTCGATCGCCTTTTCAACTGCAGACCTAAGACCCGACACCCTGACTATATTGGCAGGGTCTGCACT
>QFEV01001481.1:0-26345 GCA_003316405.1 Thelephora aurantiotincta
TCTCGTATTCACACCGTACCTCCTGCAATGTTCATTCGCGCACACACTAACCATCACGTTCTTTTCCCCGCTATTCTTCCAGTTCTTGGTTTCCTTGAGTTGTCGTTGTTTGTGGTATATCCCGACCGCGTTTATCTATTTCTCCGTGATCATCTCTAACCCGGGTGTGAAAACCAAAAGATGACCAGCCGCTGGACTCAAAGGTGATGGAATCGTATTGCGCCCACGTCTGAGTGTATGCTGTAAGCACGGTGCGAGCATAAACGAGGAAATCGTGAATCAAGTTGCGCTCATCCGCCGGGGCGTCATGAAGGCAGCAGCGTCTGACGTGTTTATTCACACGGCGGCCCTCCACACAGACATCGCCTCCATTACGTCCCTCCTTCACTGCCGTGACGACAAACCGTCGACCCTCGCGGTGGGCAAGAAAAAGAGCCGCTTGTCGAGAGCGTAATCTCCCTACCGTGCGCTTCCAGCAGTCTGACATTTGTTCCCAACTTCCTCCCTCGGTTTGCTCCGGGGACCGGCTGGATTTCCAAGGTTTTCCACGTAGCTCCGAATGAGTACAGTACAAGAGGCCGCTTCGCTATTTGGTTCTGGTCCGGATGAAGGCTCGGACCCGTTTGGATCTATCGTCACTTCTTCTAACTTGGCGCAAGACTCGAGCCCGTTCTCCCCACCTCCGACCTCTTTAACGAACACTACCTACGACTGCAACTCCGGCTCTGACCAAGGCAATGTGGCAACCTTGAACGCGCGCAACTTCAAAGCTGCCGACAACCTGTTTGGCAGTACGCCTTTAGACGACGCTGAAGATCTGTTCAGTGGGGGTGGAGTATCAGGTTCGGTGTGGCTTGGGACCGGAGATGGGAACACAGGCGCAAGTGGCATACGAGGAGAGTATTCGGATTACTCAGACCGCACGCTCCCAGGCTCCTCGGGAGCTGTGGACCAAAGTCAGAGTCACAACCAGGTTCAGCAGCACCAATACTACCCGGCACATGGCGCCAGTGAGTACTTTCCACGCCTTCCACGGTTAATTATTTGCTGACCACTGTCTTCAGCGTACCAGGGTATTCGTGACACCCAAGACCAATATGCGGCTTCGAGCTCGTACTTACCCCCGGGTATGTGTTTTCCATGATACACGGCGAAATTTTAGCGCTTAAGGAATATCAAGAAGCTCAGGGCACCACGTATTCTACACATGGCTACAATCGTGGGTCGACGTCACAATACTCACCCTATACATCACCAGAGCAGAAGAATGCCCACCTCAAGTCCGCAACTTGGGATACAGCATCAGATGCTTATGACCCGTACAAACAGAAACCAACCACTATCCAGTCGAGCTTTTATCCCCCGTCGACTGAGTCCGTGTACGACCCTTATAAACCTTCAAATCCCCCATTACAGTCATCGTACGACTCGTATAAACCTCCAGCTCAACAATCTCCTGTACATGCGGCTCAGGACCCTTACAAGCCAGTTGTTCAAACTACCTTGCCTACCCAAACTCGGTCTACCCCTGCATATGGTGTACTCAGCAATCACCCGAATGCTTACTCCAAACCACCAGTCCCCCCAGTTCCTGCACCATCTAGAGTCACCGCGGAATCGTTCAGAACCAATACCTCGAACGCGTATGACCCGCCGATGCTACCGATGAAAACCAAACGACATGCTTCCGGTTGGGGATCGGCGACAACCTCCTCTACGCATACGACGCCATTCCCACCCCCGTCACCAGTGGTCTCTAACATTCCATTAGTACCCCCTCCACGCAGAGTAGACTCTCCCGCACATCAGAGTAGCCTCAAGTCTCCGGGTCTTCCTCCACCTCCTTCCCGCCCTTCATCGAGTCAAGTTCTTCGAGAAACTGCAGCCTCTCACCTACCGCCCCCACCTCTTCCTCCCTCCAGGCAGGTTCCGCCGGATTCCGCCGTCCAGGGCTCCCAGCAACATAGTTATTTACAGAGGGTTGACTCTCTCGGTTTGGGAGCTCAGGGGAATTGGACAGCCTCTTTAGGACCCGCAACGAAGAGCCCGGAGCAGCCAATGGACAAGAAACCACATCGACTGGAGCAACCCTCAGCGGAACAGAGTCTTAAGATGGCATCTGATAATCTCGCTGACCCAGAAGTTTCAGGAATTACCACCGGAGGGTTACTGCGGACTCTTGACGTTGGGGCTTCTCCAGGAACCTCATGGAACCACGAAGGCGGGTCCAACCCCTCTACGGCCTGGCAGTCGGACTACGTGATGTCAAAAGATGAAGTTGGTAACGTGACAGTTATAGATGCATCTAAACCGGGACGAGAACCACTCGCCTCTTTGCATTCTCGGAATGATTCACGCGATCGGCTCCACACGGACGAGTTGGGTTCCCCCCCGAAACAGACTCTGCTGCCTCATGGTTCGTACAGACCGGCTGGTTCCTCCGCACAATGTTCGTTCCCTACAAACCAATCCATTCTTGCGCCGCCGCAGGCGACTTCTACTCCACACAATCCGTATAAACCGGCGGTTTCTTCCACTCCGGGTTCAGTTCCCGTCCCGATACCTTCCTCTCCCCTAGTCGGTGGGCATGGATCACGCCCAGGCTCCTTGCGAAGCAGCTTAGAATCCACGCGACCCCACGTATCACAGTATGATTATTCATCGCCCGTTCGGTCCTCCTCCCCAGCTTCCATTCGTTCTCAACCTACAAACTATATATCTTCCGCTTTGAAATCAGGATACGGCTCATCTTACGATCCATATGCACCCTCGAACAGGACTCGCTCTGCCACGAATGGGACTGTCTCATCCGTCGCATCGGACGCGTATACGCCACATCGACAATCCGGTGAAACTCAGGATCATACACCACACGCCTCCAAGTTCGGGTATCTAGATCGGCCTTCATCACGGACAGAGTCGCTCTTGAATGCCCCTGCGTACCCGACCTACGCACCGTCTCCCTCCCTCCTAGGCACGAACGATCCCTTGGGCAGAGCTTCAGCCCGTGTGCCGGTCATCAGCTTCGGTTTCGGCGGGAAAGTTGTAACATGCTTTCATGGCGCGGATATGTCGAGCGCGGGATTCGATGTCGCATTATCCTCGAGGCAGTCAAGAGAGATACACGTCCATTCCTTGCATAAACTGGTCCCGCAGTCTGCCCTGGAAGACACCACTGCGACCTATCCTGGCCCCCTGTTTGGAGACCCTGGATCACCTACCGTCAGTTTGGTTCGCTCAGGAGCCTCGACACAGGCAAAGACGAAGAAGGGTAAGGTTGCGAAGTACCTCGAAGATAGGATCTCTGAGTTATCGAGTGTGGTCGCCTATGCTAATACTGGGTTATTTGAACGTGGGAAAAGCGAGGGCAAACTCATTCTGTTTAGCCTGCTCAAGTTAATGGTGGAGAACGATGGGAAGCTGACTGGGACGTGAGTTGCGACCAATGATTCGACCCTCGAGTACCCGCCTGATATTCACCCAGCCCTGAGATCGACAAAGCTGTGCGAAGGGCTTTGGTTCCTCGCCTTGCAGATGACGCGGACTCTGACCCGACCAAGTTTTCAACGCCTGCCGATGGGTTCAGCGTGTTGGGAAGTCTCGCGTCCAACGAGACACCCATATCCGTTATAACTCTGAGACCCTCTGCTCTAAAAAAAATTGAAGAGTTCCTCATCCGTGGAGAGCGTAGACAGGCCTATCACTATGCGTTGGATGAGAAACTTTGGGCCCATGCCATGGTAATCGCAAGTAGCATTGATCGAGACGCTTGGCAGGAAGTCGTAAGGGAGTTCATTCGTGCGGAACTTGGATCGAAGGAGATCAAGGATGATAAAAACGATTCAAGGCGGGGTTCGTTACTCACTCCAACGTCGAACGGTCTCGAGAGCTTGAGGGTGGCGTACAGCTTATTTGCAGGGCAGGGTGTGACTTCTGGTATTTATATTCTCCTTCCATCCTGCGGAAAAAATCGTCTCACTTTTGACTTTAGTACAAGCAATGCTTCCTCCCACAATGCTTTCTCGAGCAGTTGACAACAAGCTCGCACCACCTCCGTCGGCCCCTCTTGGCGTCACGCCCGTGTCCCCTCATTTCCCAGGCAACGTGCCCACGAACGTCCCAGTGGAAGTTCTAGCGAAGTGGGCTGAGACTGTTGCGATGATGATACCCAGCTCGACGTCAAATGAGACATCTTCTGCTCTGACCGCGTTGGGTGATCATTTGAGTGCAAACCGATGGATAGAGGCCGCTCATGTTTGGTAATGATTCCCCCCGTGCATCCACTCGGACGATTGATCCTTATATGCGGCCTTTTAGCTACCTCCTGTCACCACAAACATCTCAACTCGGTGGCCTTGGATCTCCGACAACTCGGCTAGTTCTCGTGGGGTCGGCCAACCCAGCTGTAACCCCGAATTTCAGCAAGGATCCAGACTCCCTGGTTCTTTCCGAGATTGTGGAATTTGCCTATTCGCTCTCCGGGCCACAAAAAGGACAAGAGACATTCTTTGGACTTCCTCATTTACAACCGTATCGGTTAATTCGAGCCCACCAATTGGCAGAGTTGGGACATGTCCAGCTCGCGACAAGGTATGCAGAATTGGTCATCCAACGTGTGCGGAGGGCTGACTTGCGTGTAGATACTGTGATGCAGTCACCGCCTCGGTCAATCGGGGCTCTATTTACTTCACCCCAACATTCATCGAGTCACTGAAGGATCTGTCCGCCCGTTTGATCGCTGCGCCAGCTTTCGACAAGTCGGGTTCATGGATCGCTGGAAGTATCAGCAAACCGAGTCTTGACAAAGTCGGTGGGTGGCTCGGTGGGCAGTTCACCAAATTCATCGCTGGAGAAGGAGACTCCTCCCCCATGGAAGAGCAGAAGCCTGGCCCCACGCAGGGGCCATTCTCACATTACAGTTCAATATCAACGGACCTGCAATCATCCCACACTAGTCCTCGTGCAGCCACCCTGAACAATTATCCCTCCGTTGCGCCACCGAGAACTGGGTCCGCGATGGCACTGAGGACGATGACCGACAGCCCTCGTATTCCGATTAACAGATCGTCCTCCGCTATGGATTACATCCGCCCTCGAGACCGCAGGTCTCCGGTGCAGCGGCTCATGTCCAATGGTGTTTCGACTGCTAGCATCGGTGCTCCTCCCACGTCTGCCTACGGTACCAATGGGATAAACGGCTATATTCACCAACAGACCAGTTCCGGGTTGACCTCGGACGAGAACAGTCCCGGCGTAAACGGTGAGAACGATGGACCGTTGAGGAGTCCATGGTGGGATTCCGCTCAAATTCCAGACACCCAAATCCCGATTGCCGCGACGCTCCAGCAGGGCGGCGAGGATACCGGGAATTTTGTTTCTCTCATGGATGGTATACCTATGCCGAGTGTTCCTTCTTATCAGAGCACCCCACAAACCGTTCGGGAAGAGGAGGAGGATGAAGAAGACCTCGGGTTCGGGAACAATGCGAACAAGAAGCAAATACCCAGTGATGACGGCAACGCTAACGAGGGAAATGGTTCAGCTACTACAGACAAAAAGGAGACGCGATCGCCTCCCAAGATAGAGGCAACCAAGAGCGGTACGTAATCTCTCAGGGACCTTGTCACGCGGCTCTTCATTGTTTTTTGCTATGCAGAGGGCGACAAACCGGCGTCTTCGGGCTCTTGGCTCGCTAGGTGGTGGAAGAAAGAGAGCACAGCCCCCATTAGGGCAAACCTGGGGGAAGAGACCTCCTTCTACTACGACAAGGAGCTCAAGAAATGGGTGAACAAGAAGGTAACCGCAATCGATACCCTAATATCCCCATAACTGATACGACCCTCACTTCTAGGCCGGAGCAGCCACACAGAAATCTTCAACACCTCCCCCGCCTCCTAGGGCACAGACCACATCACCAGCAAAGTTGGACAAACCTCCGCCATCCCCGGGAAACCTCCCTCCCCCTCCGCCACGACCAGCATCTGCTGTCGACCTCTCGTCGCCACCGCGCAAGACGTCGTTAAGGGTGAAGTCCAATCTGGCGCCGGGCGATACGCAATCCATGCCACCAACACCCACAAGCAACGACACAGGGTTCCTCCATCCGCCGATCCCTCCGAGCCGACCTCGCTCTCAAGCATCGAAGAAAAATGTTCGCAGTAGATACGTCGATGTCTTCCAGCAACCGATCTCAACATCACCTGCACCACCACCGTAGACCACCGAGTTTTCGCATTGAAAGTTTCTCCTTCTCCGACTTTCCGTCAGGTTTTATCGGTTTCTTGTATCTCCCACAGTTTCTTTGATAAGTTCAATCTGGATTCTTTTCCAGTTTCATGCGCATAACATTATTGGATTCGAACCGTCCCTACACTATAAGAACAAGCGGAACGGATAACCTGTGGGACGCGTCAGTAGAAGGTCGATGAGAAGGCGGGCTCGACCGACCTTGGTTTTTGAATCTGAAGAGGCTGAGTAGCGATGAATAGATGAAGCCAACGATGAGAATCAAGGTATAAATCTGTACTCGCTGACGCGCGGGCGATACATAGGGTGTAACAAGGATGAGGGCAAGGAAAGCACCAGCCAACGCGCCATCTGGGGGATCATGGTTCAGGATCGGACGGCAAGATAAGGGGTAAGTGGGGCTCACAAATAATTGCGATCATCTGGACCTCCTTTCCGTATTGGTTGGAATATCCCTGAGCCATCCATTGTCCGTTGGGCATTTCCCAGGGTGCCCCTCGAATTTGGACGAACATGAGACCTCCTGTGAAGGCAAGTGAGGGAATGATCGTCATGATGATCCAGATCAGGCGACCAGTGAGGATGGGCTTGCAGAAACGAGCGAACAGCAAGAGGGTCGCAACGGATAACATGGTTGTGCCGATTTTTTCCCAGTTGATTGGGGCCCGGTAGGGGATTGGGATGGGCGTGTGGTGAGAGAGTTGTTCGGCGAGGGGTGCAGGGTCAAAACCACTCGAGAAGTCGTACTTTGCGGGACTTGTCCTTCCGCTGGCGGGTTTCCTAGGACCTTCAGCGGCGGGGTAGACTGATACTACCGGGGCGGACATGAGGTTCAGCTGGGTGGTTGTGTGAGTGCATTGTCGTCTCGTATGTAGTTTCGTCGATCATGGCTTACTCTCTGGAACACAGATTGAGCATTGTCGAAGTCTATGGTGGCGAAAAAGTGTGAGTTCCTGTGCTCTATATGGGTCGTAGCCCACGCCTTTGCTACGGTATCCCACGAGGGAGTGAATTCCCTAGATCCCAAGGTGAGGGAACGACATGAACAATTGGAGTCTGGCACGCACTTGCAAGGATTACATCTCCTTCGTTTGTCCATGGCCGTAAAGTGGATGGCGGCTGACCATGTTCTCTTGGGGTGTGTGAGAAGGTCGAATGTGCTCTCGTCTAGTTTGATCACGCCATTCCCTGCAGCTGCGAGTTTTACGAGTTTGTCGTGCTCTACTTCGAGGGTAGCCGAGACGAGAGTCAAGGGGAGGAGGAGGAGAGCGAGAACTGGAGTCCACAGCATCCCGGGTTGGATGTGTTGACGAGATATGCGCGACGTGTCCAATGACGAAAAAGGAAATCCGGAGTGTCGCGTCCCGGCTCGTGTGCGGAGGACGCACACCTTCACTAAAATATCCCAGGCGACCAACGACGGTCACGGCGACAGACACACAACACCAAAGCTGGGGGGACAGCCAACATCTCCCAGACCTACGCATCCCGTCGACACCGCACCCGGCGTTGGACGGAAGGCGAACGACGAGACATGTCTTACGCTCTGCTCTTGAGATTGTTCCTTGCACCTTCATTCTTCAACGTTCATGTGGCGCTCCAGTATCTCGCCCTGTACTCCGACAACATCGGCATAACCTACTATCTGACCAGGAGACTCAACGAGACGGATCCTCGCGAGTTGCGTGATGTCTGGGGATTCATATGGTGAACCAGAGCGTTCGTCTTTTCAACCGAGGACCTCGTATTCATCATGATCCGGCTTCTTAGTCACCTCCTTGTCACTAGACCATCCAAATCCCGTGCTCTCGAGTGTTTCGTGGTCGATGTGGCCCAACGGTCGACGCATATAGCGATGCTAGTATGTTCGGTCACCTGATTCACGGGATGCGTACGTCTAAAGATCCTCATTCAGACTTTGTGGTTTATGCAAGCATCTTTAAAGGACCTTTCCACCAATACCACCTCCCAATCATTCCAAGCGTGTCAACGGGTTCTCACCGAATGCCACGAGATCATTTTCGGGGATCTTCCGACCCCAGTATCATCGCCCTATGCCACCCTCCAAGTCCCCTTTCGATCACGGTTTGCGCGTAAGAAGGTCAGGCCACTTGTCCAACCCGCTCTTGTTGGGTTGGGGATGGTCTTGGCCGGTGCTCCTGGCCTCCCTCAACTGACGCAGATAATGGGTCACGTTTCCATTGAGCAGGGTCGAGTAGTAGAGGAAGGCCCGGAGGTTTGTAGCCTAGAGCGCGAGATCGGTCGGAGTTCTATCAACGTACCTGATACGACGGACGAAGATGACGACGAGGACGACGAGCAGCCACCCCCAGATAGTCCCCAGGAGGAGGAACCTGTCCTCAGTGCCGGCGTAGCGAAGCTTTCACGGAGAACGACTATCGGACCGTCGCACACAACACCTGCTCTTCCCGCGCATCTTGTTGCAAAACCGAGGCTCTCTTACGATCCGTTCGGTCAGGAAGACCCACAACCTATAAACAACCCCTCCCATTCCACCCCTTCACTGCTTCCTACGAGGAAGCATCCCTCGAATGCCCCCAGTCAAGCTGAAGCTCTCTTGCAACGGTACGATCAACAATCCCAGATGCACTTGTTACGTAGCCACTTCTGTCGATCTGAGGTACGTTCGACAACCATCCGACGCTTTGTCGAACCTAAGGCAAAAGCATGCAGGTTCAATTTTTGCTCACATTAGAGAATATTTCAAACCGACTGCTGATTATCCCCAAACCCGCGCGGGTGAGCGCGTTAAGGGCAGAACTTACTGCTCTGAACCACATGCTTCCTGCAGAAGTAAGCAGATGTTTCTGCGATTTAAGTCGTCGTCTTACCCTCCTTCTAGGTCTGCGTGCCGTTATGGTGCACATCTTCTGACGTACCCCAAAGTTCAGGCGGTATCCCTCAGCCACACCACCGGATCGTCCGGATACCTCCAGGGGAAAGTGTCGTTCTTAATTCAGCTGAGCGCGCGCCTTACCTCCTCATATTGGAGATTCTGCACGGTGATCTGGATTTCAACACAACCAAGAGAAGTAACAAGGAAATTCTCTGCAAGATCGCGGTAAAGGAATCCGAGCGCAAAGGTGCTTCCAAAGACATCGTCGCCTTCAATGCGACCTCGAACACGACCCCAACGATCGCCGCGGAGAAAGCCAAATCCCAGGACCCAAAGGGTGCTGAGGCAAGCAGGTCCGAAGCTATCCTCGAAACATCCGACGAGCAAGTCCCTCTCCCTACACTGGGGATCATCCCCGCAACCCCCCTCACTTCAACCGTTCTTCCCCCCGAAGGGAATGATGAAGAAATGGACCTTGTAGAACAGATATATGGCCCGAACGAATCGATCAGGTCGAGACCAATGGATTTATCGGAGTCCGTTGTTCGTCCACCCGCTCCCAAGAACAGAGACTTGGACTTAGTGGCCTGGTCAAGATCGTCACCAACCCCGGTAACACCGTCCTCCGTTGACCTCACCTCTCACGATATCGACGTAATCCCCACATCACTTCAATCTTCTTTCCCTCAAAGCACGGATCTTCTTAAATCTTCCACTGTTAACGGCGGTGATGACCTTACCCTTGATGACTATTCAGAAAGGATGAGGACCGCCGCTGTCATGCTCGCCCAACTAAATGCAAACCTTGCCCGTGAAACAACCCATGCCGGCGACATCTCACAGCAACCTCCCAGGCGATGGATTTCGGGGCCTCCTGCCGAAGGAGCGGAATCATCGGGCCAAAATATTGCACTGGCCCCAGAACACCAACCCTCTAAGAGGCTGCGCTTACAGCACGCAGAAGCCACTGCGATCAGAGAACGCATCATGAAGGAGATGCTACTGCTGGAGGAACGGAGGGTGGAGAGGATGAAGGAAGGCCAGAGCTCTAGTGGGGTGCTCAAGTTCGGGATGGGCTCGTCGAACAGTGCGGAGGACGAGAATATCATCAGGAATGAACTCAACAAAGCGGATCCATCGGCTGTCGTGTTCAGCGAATCGTGGGCAAACAAGAAGGTACGGTAGACGGTCGTGGCTTAATTTATCCCCCTGAACCTCTCTGTAGAGTCGAATACGACAGGACTCGCCGTACGGTCATCTTGGTATGTCTTCGTACCTTCGGTTACCTCACCCCCCTAAATCTAGTCCTTAGCGAATTGGGATTGTGTATCCGTTATCGTTAAGACCGGTGGGGACTTGCGGCAAGAACAGCTTGCAGTCCAGTTGATTCAAGAATTTGAACGGATTTGGAGGGAGGAGAACGTCCAGTGTTGGGTTCGATAGTGTGTGGTTGGGATCTGTGTGCAGGCTAAATTGTTGACCCTTGATTTAGTTTCCGGATTCTTATCACGGGCGGTTCATCTGGTTTGGTGGAGACGATTACTGACGCTGTTTCCATTCACTCGATCAAGAAAGCTGAGTATGCTAAACGGCTTGCTCAAGGACAGCTGGGGCACGTCACATTGCTCGATCATTTCAGATCCGTAAGTCACTCTGTCCTGTACGAGCTCGGAGTTCCAACTTGTCTGCCTCAAGTCCTACGGTGATCCATCTTCTGCGAAATTTGCGAGGGCCCAACGGAATTTCGCCAAGTCACTCGCTGGTAGGGATCGCCACCCTTCCAGAAAGGATACGCTGCTGAAGTTCTTTATCGTCAGGATATTCCTTAATCACCTACCTACTACAGATCAAGGACCGACATAACGGAAACATCCTATTGGACCGAGCAGGCCACCTGGTGCACATCGACTTTGGGTTCATGTTGTCAAACTCTCCCGGAAACCTCGGATTCGAGGCTGCTCCTTTTAAGCTCCCACTGGAGTATGTGGAGGTGCTTGGAGGTGTCGACGGTGAACAGTATCAAGAATTCAAGAGGTTGTTTAAGGATGGGTTCGAAGCTGCAAGGAAGCATTGTGATCGGATAGTCAGTGAGTGGAAGCCCGTTCTCTGAGAAAAACTGCTCAGCCTGCTGACATTCTCGTCCCCAGCTATGGTTGAATTGATGCAGAAAGGTGTTTTTTTTTCGGGCAACACATACCCATCGCAAGTTCTGACGGTCATTCAGATTCTTTGATGCCGTGCTTCGCCGCTTTGGGAGATCAAACCGCTGCGCAACTGCGTGAAAGGTTCCAACAGGGTCTCACACATTCCCTTGTGGCAGAGCACGTCGATAGACTCATAGAGGCCTCGTTGGGATCGAGCTGGACGCGCCTCTACGACTCGGTAGGCCTTCCGTACTTTCATCCTGAGTGCTCGCGCTAACATCGTACCGTGAAGTATCAATACTACTCACAGTCCATCCTCTAAACCCATTGCCCATTCTTCTACTCCATATGCCGTCATCGTTCATGCGGTGTTCCACGTAGGTCATGAATTTTGGACGAACCCGGTGTAGAGTAAGCAGTCCTACTCATGGTATCACGGTATAGGGAAAGAGGGGCGCAGTTGAGCTCATAGTATAATGAATGTGTACTCGTTGTCACTCAGAATCTAAGCGAGGGGGGTTATTATACATAGAAGAGAGGCAACAACTCACAAAGTACCTAACTATAAGGATACAGCGATTTGGCTTGGGGACGGGGAGCGCGAATATTATCGAGAGAATTAAGCAACAGGAAGGGAGATGAGTAATTCAGGGTGGATGGAAAGGAGGACACGGGACAACGATAGCAGTGACGCAACACGACGACATAGATAGGATAAAAAGAGAAAAAGGGGGTGCATGCACGAGTTTGAGTCATGGATTTTAGGCTGTTGTCGTTACGGGTACGAGGGAAGGATGTGAAGCCCCACTGACAACCTTAAGTGAGGCCCGTGAAGGTCCCGCATGGTCAAAGTAGACGAAAGAAGATATGATGGGACGCGTAAAATAACACATAGCACAAACGAATATCGAGAAATTTCGAACATAGAAAACGAACCGCCCTGCGGATGACAGCGGTGAACCACCAAACGGATGCTCACCGAAGTCTGGAGAGGCGCCTAGAGGCGGGGGGTCGTTGATGGATAGTTGACACCGGAACGGGAATCTCCAGGTCAGACTTGTCTGCCAACTCCTTGAACGTCACGCCGGGTCTGTGCCTCCTACCGGTACCACGGTCATGGAAATCCATTTCCTCTCGATCCCTCCACTCCTGAGCCGCTTCCATGGGGTCTCTGAGTGATGGGTAGATCCCGGAGGTCGCTGAACTGCGGACAGACTCGTCCGGAGTACTCAAAGAGACCTTGATCAAGGGGGAAAAAAGAAGTTAGAGATAGTCGATGCGAACGATTTGAGTTTACTCACCATTGTGCCATCCAATGCGTCCATAGAAGCGGTGGACATGGTTCGATGTCTCTTCGAGAGTAATTTCCATGGGTGAAATCCCCTGGGTTGTGCGGTACCACCCTTGACATCTTGGTTGTTGTGTGTTTCCCGGCTCCGCTGTGTGCCGTGAGACCCGTATGTGGCATTGGTAGAATAGGAGTTCTGTTGCTGATGTGAAGGGAGTGCCGTGCCAGGTAGCTCTACAACCTTAGTCGTGTTCGATCCAGGAGATTTCAAGGCCTCAAGTTCTCCGGCTCGTTTTGCTGTACTCGAGTTCCTTCTCAACTTCCCCGGCCGTTGGTCAGGCTGCGGAGGTGTGGCGACGGAGAGAGGGGGATCTCTGGTCTTGGACGGATTCGAGATGGACCTGAAGAGGCTGAACAATCCTCCTCCCTTCTTCTTTGAGTCCTGGCCCGTCGAATGTGTAGAAGGTGGCCGGCTCGATTGCTTAGTTGTCAGGGTCTGAGTCGAGGCGGATTTCAGCTGCTGAGACTCGTGGACAGGCGTTGAGGGTGGCAATTGCTCTTTCGTGGGAGCCGGTGTAGAAAGGTGTCCAGAGATGGCGACGCGATTTGAAGGTGGTTCTGGTATATCGCGAGGTTCGGACGCCGTTCGCGAATGACCAATTGGCTGGGAAGTGTTTCTTGATGAACGTCCCACGGTTCCCTGTTGGGTCTGAGGTGTGTACGTGTACGCGGGCGTCGCAGAGTTAGATTGCTGTGGGTGTGTGTATGTTGACGAGGAAGACCGTCCGTTAGTCGTGGGTGCCCCCCTGCTGTCAACGTTCGGCGGTTCGCGGTGCAAAGGACCTTCGTTGCTATTAGACGTGGGAGGCCCTGTGTGCTGTTCACCACGGTCCCTACGAGAGGCCCTGTCGCGATCGCGTTCACGACCACGGTGCCTGGAGTCGTATTCAATCGTGTCCTGGCTCGCTGTCCTCCTCCGTTCGTGGCGCTCAACCTGGTTTGAAGGCTTGTGCGAGGAATGCCCATGATCATACGGATCCTGTGATTGAGTTGACCTCGAGAAAGACGACTGGTAGGGATGATTTTGTACAGTGTTCCTCGAAGAGGCCACAGGATCAGTGCTCGAACGAGCGGGAGGTTGAACAAGCTGCTCCTTCGAAGAACCAGATCCGGAACCTATGACCTGTTCTTGGGAGTAGGAGTATAATTTCGACTTTCCGTAGCCTTTCTCATACGTCCTCGGGTCCGCAATCGTGTCCACAGTCCCTGTTGAACCTTTTCCAGCAGCATGAGAACCCGAATGGGGGTAGAGCTGATCGTCCTTCCTTGCAGGTGAATAGCTGTGTGTTGATTTGCCACCTCCCAATGTCACCCGAGATGAGTTGATCGGGGAAGTGGTCATCATCATCGTTGAGGAACTGGACGGTGTGTCTGGCCCATCCTGTTGGATCTTCGCGTCATGTTTCCCGTTTCTCATGGTTGGGGATGGCTGGTTGCTGTGGTTCGGAACTGTTAAGTAAGACCCTGTTGGGGAGGGTTTAGGGGATGGACGTTGGGATGAGGGTTGTGAACCGGGATTGTTAGAAGGTTGGTGTGGAGTAGATTTGTGTCCAGGGGACGGAACCTGCAACGACTGGTGCTGGGGAGTAGAGATATCGATCATTGGGACTGATTGCGACTGTGGATCCTGGTCCTGGCTCTGGTGCTCCCAGGGTGGATTCAATGAGATGCCAGGTGACGCCGTTGTGGGACTGACAACGTTTGCCTCAAGGAAGCCGGGGAGGTGAGATGATGCAGATATTGTGGTCACCAGAGGAGTCGCCAGCAACGGTGAATCCTTGGACGTCAAAACCGCATGTTCGCCGTCCGGTGGGGGCGAACCCTTGTCCTTCTTCTCCCCCCGTCCCTTTCTCTTCTTCTCCCGATCCTTCCCCGACCTTTCATCACGTTTCCCGACAGTTGCATACCCAGCGGGGTAAATATCTGCGACAGACAAACCTTGATGTGAACCGTTCGAAGTCGCAGAGTTGGGTTGTTGATCCGTAACAAGTATTCCGGTCGTGGTTGTGACCACTGGAGGAGACGTGGGAAACAAGCCATTCACTGGGGCATACTGAGGCTGTGGGGGAGGGACCGGAAGTGGCGCCATGCTTTCTCTTTTTGAGCGTTGTACATCAGGTGCGGGTGTATCACGACTGTGTGATTGGACTGTGGTGGCAGGGGGAGGACTGGAGATCGACGTGGCATACTCCACAGTGCCATCGGGGAATATGCTGTGCAGGGGAACGGGTTTTCGCTTCGATTTGATGGTTCCAGACATAGACCCTGTTTGACCGGCGACGACGGAATCCCTGGATCGGTTCCGCCCGGAATAACTGTCCTTCGGATACGGGGTCTGGGGCTGATTGTAGTCATAACCGTTTGCCTGAAATGGTGGTGGACCCCGGATGGTATCGGTTGAATACGTCCGCACATCCGGTGTACTCCCAGGTGCAGACCGCAAGTTCTGTTCCGGATATAATGCCTGAGAGGGACCTACGAGAGGCGTGGTATAGGAACGATGTGCTGCAGGACCTGATTGGCTAGGGGTATATGTGCCGATCATTGGCGTTTGCGGTACTGGTGCGGTATGGGAACGCGGCGGAGCGTGGGGGTCATGACCGTTGACAGAAGGTTTAGAAGAGGAGGATATTGTCGGTTGGACAGGTTGAGGGCGGGTGTGTTTCTTTGAAAACGTTTCCAAAGGGTTGAGAGTACGGTTCGCGACACCCGGGATCTTGTTCGACGAGTCGTGAGAAAGAGAAAGATCAGAAGGGCCCTGCCCTGCCTTGAGGGAAATTAAGTGTGGCGGAGGTAATACAGTATCCGGAAGGGGAGAGAATAGATAGCTGGGCGGTGTTGGCATGATCGGGGATCCTATGACTGGTTTTGGAGTTTTCCTCATGAACCACCCGGTCAGGGACATCTTGGACTGGTAAGGGAGTTAGTCAGTTGACTGTGCAAAGCAAATCGTGGGATGCACCTCTTTCTTTGGTTTCGATGGAGCAAGAGTCTCTTGTGAACCACCGCGATTGGTTCGCTGTCACCATGTTAACCAATGATGAGGCTAAGAGTTCGGGAGGACGCACAAGACCACGGTTCTCTCGTTCGGTATCGCTGCCAGACGCCAAGGCTTCTTGGCCACCCTTGGTCTTTTCTTTACTTTTGGACCGTTGCGGCAACCAAACTGGTGCAACTAGAGGTGCAGGCGGCGGGCTGTACTTGGTGGTTGCCGCGGGAGTAGCCAAGCCACGGCCCTGATCAGTGTGTTGAGGAACGGAAGGTTGGGCTGGTGGTTGGGTGGGAAGGATCGTCGGACGGTTGTCGCTCTGTCGTGGGGACTAGGGTTCGTGGTCGGTTCGAGAAGAGGGAGAGATGAAAAGTATGATTCATTCACCTTCAAGGCCATAGCATCTTCTTCCATGAGATGGCGCCGATAGCTGGAAGCCTTCGGTAGGACGCCGTTTTCGTCTGACCGCTCCTTGTAGCCTCTACCAAGGGTTGCAGCGTGATAGATCTGTTGATGCGAATCGTAGGGATCTCTGCTGACTTCCCTGGAAGTCTTCCTAGAGTGGGTATCAGATGGTCGGTCCCGTTCGCGACCTCGATGAGTATCCTTGTCCCTATCTTTGTCCTTGGTCTTAGATGACTTGCGAACGGTAGGATCCGTGGGCTTGCCGACCGGGGGTAGCCAACCGGTATATGGCATAGCGAGAGCAGCGTTCGGTGACATGGGTGAAGTAGACTGATCAAATGAACTCTTTGGTGTCCTTGACTTGGATGATTTGGGTTCAGGATGCCGAGATGAACTGGGACGAGGATCTGCAGGGCCATGGCTATATGACGTCGGATGGGTAGTCCGTGAGGAGGGTTTGTGGACGTATTCAGCGGACGAAGAGGGATGATATTGGGCGGATTTGGAGGCGGAGGTCTTGACTACTCGTGAGGAGTCGGGGAGGATGCTTGCTCTGGAGACCCTGCGGGTTGGGTCAGATGCTTTTTTCTGGCGGATGGTCGTCTGAAGCATTGGAGGGTCTTGGGTAGTAGGCTGGGGGGACCATGGAAGTTTGTGGTCGGCCTGGTCTGGTGCAGGCCGACCGCTGCCCATGCTCTTGCGGGGACCAAACAGGCTGTTGGGAAGGGTGAGGGTGAGAGCGACCCGCCCTCGACCGGGGTTTCAGACTGCCGGGGAGAAGAGCCGGCTCGTGAAGAACAGCGTGTTGTTGGCCTGGAGGCTGGCAGCGCGGCGGATAGAGCACCCCCGCAAATTGCCGAGCGGGCGCGACAAAAAAATGGATGTGGCTTATTCTGCTTACGGACAAGACGGAGCATACATACAAAGCGGTGGGTACAGAGGAAGGAGTGCAGACGACCACGCGGGCGTATATACGAGGGCAAAAAACAAATGTCCGTCGATCATGCGGGGCTGTGGAGTTGTGGACCGACACAGCCCATCCAGGGCACGTTCGGCGTCGTCATCAGCCAGGCAGAAAGGCGGACGACACAGACCAGGACAGTCCGTGGTCAGCGCTGCGATGGACTGATGCCTGCTCTTACACGATATTGACCCATTACCGACAGTGGGGCAGCTGCAGGGCTGTTGGAGAACATCGAGGATCTCCCTGTCGAGACAATTTAAGGATCGTGTATGCGTCGTCTTTCAGGCGATAAGGACTGGAGAAAAAAAAGAGAAAAAAGGAGGATTTTTGACCATCGCTGATGGTGGTTGGGAGAGCGTTGCTTAGTCAGATGTGCCTGATTTGGAGAAAGCGCGTGCTGGCTATCGGTCCCACTGGCTTCGTCCAGTGTCTCTTCCCTTAGACTTCTCACCTACCCCTCACGCGCAACAGCGCCAAAGCCTCTCTAACCACCCCCAAGACCGCAGCGAGTCATGGTCAAGGTCCGTTCTCATCGCACAAATCACCTAGCACCCTCTCTCATTCCACGCCGAAGGCCGAGGACATAGACATCATCGACGAGAAAACAAACGATCCACACAACTCTCCCATGGAAACTGAAGAGATCGTGTCCGCTCTCGACCGTGAGTTTTCTCTTGGCTGTCTCCGCCACATCCTTCTCATATCGCTCATTCCCTCCTCCATCCTCCAGATGAAGCCTTCATCGCCAAACACATGCCTGATCTCGGCCATGACGTTAAGGAGTCCCAGGTCTTTCACTGGAAGCTCCAGGGCTGGAAGAAGCTCGAGAAGAAATTAACCAGCCCAGAGTTTGATTGCGGCGGGCATAAATGGTACATTCTTCACATCGCCGTCTTTTTCACTTGCATAATCTCAAAACCCACACAGGCGAATACTTCTCTTCCCCTTCGGCAATTCCAACGCTCCTCCTAATGATACCGTCTCTGTCTATCTCGATTATGCCAACCCCAAGGGCGTGAAAGAGGGTTGGCACGCTTGCGCCCAGTTCGCATTGGTCATCTCGAACCCTCACGATCCCACCATCTATACCGTCAGCCGTACGCAGTTCACAGCTCGAGGCCCCCTCATTTCATCGTTAATGGCCTCTCTTTTACAGACGCACACCACCGGTTCATCGCCGAAGAATGCGACTGGGGTTTCACTCGTTTCAGCGAGCTCCGCAAATTGTTCCAACCTCAACCCGGCCATAATCGCTCGACTATTGAGGAGGATTCTGCCGTGGTCTCGGTCTACGTGAGAGTTCTGGAAGACCCGACTGGTGTGCTGTGGCATAACTTTGTCAAGTAAGCCACCCCTCGTTATTTACCTGTTCCAAGATCTCAAGGGTTTCTCGTAGCTACGACTCAAAGAAGGAAACGGGTTACGTTGGACTGAAAAACCAAGGCGCTACATGTTACATGAACTCCCTACTCCAGTCTCTCTTCTGCACCCACTATTTCCGAAAGGTACCAGACGATCTTTTCTCCTGGCCCAGTCCTATTCTGAACCACCGCCCAGGCCGTTTACCAAATCCCGACGGAGGATGAGCACCCGACAGAGAGCGTCCCGTTGGCGCTTCAGCGCGTGTTCTACCACCTTCAAACCTCCGACCAACCCGTTGGTCAGTACAGCTTCCATGTTGACGAGTCGGATCACCGAGTTAATCGTTCCCTATTTTATCAGGCACAACTGAGCTGACAAAGTCGTTCGGTTGGAAGTCCCTCGATTCCTTCTTACAGCACGATGTCCAAGAATTCAATAGGGTCTTACAAGACAAACTAGAGTCCAAGATGAAGGTCTGTCGTCCTCCTACCGCCAGCTGACACCGACCCGATGAACCATTTATTCGCGTCTCAGGGTACACGTGCCGAGGGTGCCATCGCAAAACTCTTTGTCGGAAAGATGAAAAGCTTCATCAAATGCGTCAACGTCAATTACGAGTCATCTAGAATAGAGGAATTTAATGGTGAGAAGCACCACCCTGCCCTCGGAGATCCAGACTCTGAAGCAAACTGATCGAAATCGCCCAATGTACAGATATCCAACTCAACGTCAAGGGAATGAAAACCTTATACGACTCTTTTCGGGATTACGTCGCTGTGGAGACGTTGGATGGTGAAAACAAGTACCAGGCTGAAGGGTTCGGACTACAGGATGCTCGGAAAGGTATTATCTTCCAATCTCTTCCGCCAGTGCTGCACTTGCAGCTGAAGCGCTACGAGTACGACATGCAACGCGACGCCATGGTCAAGGTAGGCATCCTCCAGTCTTTGACGAGTGATTTGTTTGGTCTAAACCCCAATCCGAAGATCAATGATCGCTTCGAATTCCCCTTCGAAATCGATCTTGGCGAATTCCTCGATGAGACGGCTGAAAAGTCCAAATCCTGGAAGTACAAGCTTCATGGTGTACTGGTGCATTCCGGTGACCTTCATGGTGGACACTACTTCGCTCTCATCAAACCGGATCGGGATACCCGATGGCTTAAATTTGACGATGATCGGGTGACTCCCGTGACGGACCGGGAGGTCCTGGAGGAAAACTATGGTGGAGAGCCGCTGAACGGCGTTGTCCCCCAGACACAGAGGAATCAAGTCAGGGCAATGAAGAGGTTCACAAACGCCTACATGTTGGTGTACATCCACGAGACGGCAATCGACGAGGTCCTGGCACCGTTCACCGAGGAAGATACTCCTCCTCATCTGAGTAAGTCGGTGCTCGGTTTGTGGCTGGACATCCGTAGCTCATTCCTCCCTCAGAACGAAGATTGGACGAGGAGCGTGTCCAGATGGAGGCGAAGAAGAAGGAGAAGGAGGAACAGCACTTGTTCCTGACCGCCAAAGTCATCACCGATGAGACCTTTTCTCGTCACGAAGGTTTTGACCTCGCCGTTTTTGACGAGAGGAATTGGCCTCTCTCTGACCTCCCGACGTTCCGCGTCCTCAAACAGGAGACGTATAGCGTATTCAAGTCCAGGGTTGCTCAGCACTTCGGCTACCCCGAGAGTCAGATCAGGTTATGGGTATTGGTCAACCGTCAGAACAAAACAGTGCGACCAGATACGCATATTCCAGAAAACGAGCCTTCATTAAGTACGTTCTGCAAGCTCTATGCATACCATATCTGACAGCATTCTTCAGCGGTCGAGGTGATTCGTAATAACATGGCTGTGCGGCAACAGAGCGACCTTCGGCTGTACCTCGATATACTTCCGGATTCATCCAAGGTTGGTTGCGCATCTCGTTCACCGGGAATCCCGCGTTACTTACACCCATGTATGAAGAAGGTCCAGTTGGATAGCGCCGGAACAATCATGATCTTCCTCAAGCACTTCGACACCACGAGGCAATCGCTCTTTGGAATCGGCAAGATCCACATGCCAAGGGCGAGCAAAGTGAGCGACCTCATCCCGATCATCAACGAGAGGATGAGGTGGGCATCCGGGACACCACTGAAGCTCTATGAGGTAGAGAACGGTCCATTCCCACCAACATGACGTGCTAATCAGTCATGGTTCCGCAGGAGATCAAACCTGGAATGATCGAGCTCATGAAGCCGAAGTACACGTTCACACAGAGCGAAATCCAAGATGGGGATATAATCTGCTTCCAGGTTGACATCTCCGACAAGGAAGTTCATGACCTTGAGTCTCAGGGGCTGTACTCGAACCCACAGCAGTTCTACGATTTCCTGCAGAACCGGGTTATGGTGCTATTCAGGCCCAAGTCAGATGAGCCAGATGCTGGCCAACCGGAATTCAGTCTGGTCCTCAGTAAAAAGCAGAACTATGACGCTGTGAGTTAACCTCCCTCGGTCGATTCCATGTTTCGTGCGTTTCTGATTCGATTTCATTAGATGGCCGCCAAGGTTGGAGAACACCTCAAGCACGAGCCGATTAAACTGAGGTTTACTACCACTCATGCCACCAATGGTGGTGCTAAATCCATTCTCAAGCGTTCGTTAAACCAAAGCATCACCGAGATCATCTCCCCTTCCTACGTCACCCCGTCCACAACAATTATCCTCTACGAAAAGCTTGACGTAAGCATCGTCGAGCTCGAGACGAAGCGGAGTCTCAAGGTCATCTGGACTGGTATCCACAACAAGGAGGAGTCGGGACACCCGTTCTTGTTGCCCAAGACCAGTATGGTCCATGACTTGACTGAGCACCTGTCGAAACAGGTACAACTAGCGCCGACGGGCACCGGTAGGATCAGGGTGTTTGAGGTGGCAAAGGACGGAAGGACGCAGAAGGAGTTCACTGGATCCGAGATGATTGGGAATATCCCGGACCCCGTTGAACTATTTGCTGAGGAGATCCCACGAGAGGAGCTGGAGGCCGATGACAACGACAAGATCATCAGCGTTTTTCACTTTACTAGGGATGTTGCAAGGACGCACGGAGTACCGTTCAAGTTTGTGGTCAAACCCGTAAGTCTTGGACTTGTTCCACTATCGTCAACTCAACATTTTTCATCTCGCTGAAGGGTGAACGATTCTCGGAGACGAAGAAGCGCTTGCAACATCGCCTTGGAGTTTCGGACAAGGACTTCTCGCGGTTCAAATTTGCTCTGATTCAGATGGCCACGTTCAAACAACCATCGTACATCGAGGACGGTTCGTACACCCCGCTTGACCTGGGACCATAAATGACCCGTGTGTTCCTCAGATGACAACATTTACGAGCACAAGTTCGCTCCGGAGGATTGTCTTGGTTTGGACCATGTAGACAAATCAGGAAAGGCCCGGGGAGGTGCCGGTGAGAAGGCCATCTTTATTCGAGGATGAGAAGGCCCCCCTTGTGACAACGTAGTTCGTTCTCCGCTGCCGCACACACGCTATACTGTACTTGTTCTTAACCGGTGAGGGATTTTCTTCACTGTCGTCGCATACTCCCTGTACTTCCATGCCCTTGTTACCTCCCTGTATCTTGCCCGTACCGTCCACCTCTCGTTATTCTCTCCCCTTCCCCCAGTCCATTGTAATCCTGACCTCAACAATATCAAATATCTGATATCTCTTTCCCGAAAAATAGCTCGAATAAGTCGACGGTATATAGTGTACGCTATACAGAATACTTTTCGGATGGCTGAGTGGAAAGGTATTGGACACAAAGCGAGACCTCTGGAAATAAATAGAGGATTAACTCCCTATTTTCTCTTCTTGCCCTTCTTTCCGGACTGTTGGAGGGAGTCGCGTCGGAGGTGGAAACCATATGAGTGACGTATGCACATACCTTTGAGGGGGTCGTAGGAATATTGGCAATAGATTCGGTATTGCTTGAGGGATGTGAATTCCCGTTCGCAGAAGGTAATGGGGTGGGCGGAGTGGCAGGACTGGCTGGTGGTAAGTGAGACGAAGAGGTGTTGGGGGTAGCAGGAGCCGGCTGTGGTGGTCCGACTTGGAAGTTTGGAATGGGGACTCTCGAGAGATCCCTGCCCTTCTTCCCGTAAATCAGTTCTATTCAACAGAATCCAGATCAGCGACGTGTTCATCGAAAGGAAACATCTGGAAACCAAAGAGTGGGAATGTATGCTCACCTTTTTCCGCTCGGAGTTTGCTGGTGGACTCGAACATGGCGCGCATCTTCTCGTTGGCGATGACCTCGTTGGCGGTGGGGAAAATGAGAGACCCCCAACCTTCTACAAAAGTGTTGGCTTCCGCGCACACTTCCCTCACCTCACCTTCCAACTCCCTCTCTGCCGTCAAAAGGCTGTTCCACAAATCATCTCCGACCAAACCCTTCTGTAACAGGTTCTGAAGCGCGGGTTTGTCCTCTCGGAAACGAACGGCCCGGTGGACGTCCGCAATGGCGCGCCGCACGAGGGCGGCTTTCAGCGTGACTTCCGGTGCTGGAGGATCCTGTTGCAGAAGAGTGATATAGGCATCCCGTTCCGGATGCGACTCGTAATACGGGTCGACATGCTTTCCTGCATACGAGGGAGGGGGGGTGGCGAGTAGTTTTAAAAAGAAAACGTTAGATCGGGAACCTCTGGTGAAAACGATATGCTGTGGACTTGCCAGCGATGTGCCTCCTGTAAAGAACGCTGAAGACGTACAAACCGCCGAAGATGACGATGAGGTAGGCTATGGGGATGATGACTGAAGTCATGCCCGTGGGACAACCCGAGGATGGTATGTCGAAGTTTGGGACAAGGTGGATGTGCTGGCCGAACTTTCAGAGCACACGTGGACTTGTCTCATCTCGACATCACCGGCGCCTACTTCGCACTTTCGATCGTGTGGAGGGAACCAGCAACTGCGGTACATTGACATAAAGAATAATGTAACATAAATACAGCCGACGTTGTCCAAGTGGATTCCGCAAGGGTGTTCATGGTATGAATATTCTTGAGAAACCTTCCACCCTAGAACGGCGTCAGACCTACCACGCAAACTGGTCAATATCACACAGCGCGTACCGTCTGCGACAGCAAGGACAGCTGTGATTTGGTGCCGAGGATCGCGATGCGAGGTTCTCTCGACAGTCGTCGCATAGTGCTAAACACCTGTTGGAACATCATCAACACTCGTAGGAGCCAAGAGTTACATGGCCAACTTACCGACAAGGCCAGCAGATGACCTGCCTCGGCCTGGCTGTACAGATCACACAATTCATCCTGCTCCCGTCCCATTCATCGTCCTCCGTCAACTCAGTCAGCTGCCACCTTCGACGTAGGTTTGACACTCCCGAATCAACCGGGAGATCTACAGCCAGAGCCTCGGGTTGCCCAACGTTCGCGACAAGTCTCTGGTACTGCCGTCTCGTCAAAGGGAACGAAGAAGAGTTGACCATGTGTGCCAATAGAACAGGCACAGGACCAGCCGATGATTCGTCGTTGGCGAGATTACGATATAATTCTGCGGGATGGTCTTCTTCGTTGTCCGAGGGTAAGTCGCTGCTCGATGGGGTGCGAGGGCTACGGTCGCTATACTCGTCCTCGTCGTCCGAGACGGCCTCGCCAAGGAGGAATCGACGGTAGTCATCTTCGTCCCCTTCCGTGGAGACCGTTTCGTCAGCGGCTCCTTCGCCGTCCGGGGGACTTGGAGGAACACTCTGCTGTGATCTCCTCCCGTACCTGATGAGCACCCATGTTCCCTTCATAACCCTCAGCCAACCCTTGACATAACGTTCCAGTTCCTTTGGAAATAATGCCCGAGCTTCGAGGCGAGTCGGGTCGTGCATCGAAATCGCTTTGACGTTTTTCACTTCATTGAGAAAACCCCTTTGCCGACCATGCGTCAGATCGCCTGGAGAGGATATCCCGGCTCTATCGAGCTCCATTGCGGTCGGGTCATTGGTGTCATTCCCAAGTCCTCGGGCCAGTGTGTCGAAGACAGTCACACTTGCGACTTCGTTTCCCAGACCTGCAACGCTGGTTGCCTCTAAGCTGGCTGTTCCCAGCCGAGTGATCACAACGGAGCAATCTTCTTCCCATCTTGGCATCAAGGATCCGCTACGGCACAGTATTGTTCGCGTGACCGCACCCTCCAGAAGAATCTGGGTGAGAGCATCGAGAGCGCATACAAGGGTTGTAGATGCGATCAAGAATGATTCCAATAGGACGGGGAAATAATTGAAGAGGGGGTACGAAGTCGGAGATCTCCAGAACACGGAATGGAAATGGATCATGGTGAGCGCCGTGCACAGAGTGGTGGGAATGAGCCTCTGCCTCGACAAGGACTTCTTCATTCCGAGTAAATGGAGTATCGTTATCTAGGGGAACTAAATCAGGGCAAGGTGAGGGTAGACTCGCATCATACTGACCTGAAGGAGAGGAATTGCGACGGGAATTAGGCTGTGTTTAGTGGGGCGCGGCGCAAAACCGTCCCTTTGCACGACGTTGCTGCCTGGGGAAGAGTAAAAGTGAAGCAGGAATGCATATCCGAACTTGAAAATTCACCAATTGTCAGCCGTGAAGTTCGTGTGAGTACGTACCAAGTTGAATGGTGGGTCCCCCCTGCCGAGTCCTTCTAGGCCAGATGTGATGTAATTGATGCAAAGAGCAGTGCAAACAGCTATGAAGGTCGACCAACACACTTCTCCTGTTTCAAGACCGCCGGTTCGCGTATGAATTCTGTGAAGCCAACCTGTATGGGTAGTCGGAAACAGGTGAAACGCTTGAAGTATGATTATCGTCCAGATAGTGAGTGACTTTAGGAGGAGATACGAAGAAGGTAGACGGATAATTGTGCGGGATAGTGTCGAGGACAGATCAATTGGGAACAGTCTTGACCAAACACGCCTTGCCCGTGATCGTAGACCATAGGGGGTCCCTTCGTCTCTGTTCCTATGTCGACGGGGTCCGAGCCGTGGTGGACTGACTATATCGTGTATCCTGTTCGAGACGAGAGCCTTGCAGTCATTGAGTTAAGCTTGCCAATGGTCTGATATGATGAAACGCACGAATATCAAGACTCCGATGAAATATCCCGAGGTCAGGAACATCCAGGGCACAGGCGTCTGGTAAGATAGCTGGGGTTGTGTTCTAGCCGCTGCCCCCTGTGCAAGCTGGGCGGGTGTGTTACGGTCCAAACGGTCCAATGCCTCATCGACCTGTCTCAGCCGAGCCATGAACGCAGACACTGCCCAGGCGACGGGACGAGGAATCGGGATAGAGAGGTTACGCATTACCCAAGACACGGAGAACCGACGGAGGTCGTCTGCCATTGCAATTGTCGACGACATTGGAGTCGGGTGGGAATGAGATTGGAGGACAGCGGTTGTTCACCATCCCCCCACGTGGCGTAAGATGGCCGCGCCGCTCGGACGACTCGCTCGACTCACGCTATTCTCTGGCCCTAACTGCTCCCTTTGTGACGTTCGTTGCCTCTCTTCGTCGCACAGGATTGAAGACCGATGACGGGCTATATCTCTACAGGTTGCCAAGGCAGAACTTGCCAAGGTCAGGCAGACCCGGCCGTTCCAACTGGAGACGATCAACATCCGGGACGAGGGGCAGGAGAAGTGGAAGAGGAAATACGTGTATTGGATTCCTGCCCTGCACATAGACGGGGAGGAGGTCGCGAAGGGTCGGTGGGACGCGGCTCACGTCAACCAAGCCCTCGACCTGTGGGAACAGCAGCAGAAGACGAATGGCGAGGCTTAGACGATTCACGGCTATTTTTCGCGGATACTCGCGAGACTACAAACAACTGGGACCATTGGCTATACCCTGGCGCAATTTTATATCATCGTTTCGATGAAAATCTCTTGGGGGGACCGGAACCACCACAGGGGGACAAAGAACTTGGCTCTCAACCGAGACCCCTTCCCCACTGCTTCAACTGCGGTTCGACTGAACATCTCCTCTCATCCTGTCCTGATTCCTGGAACCGTGCGCTCATCGATC
>QFEV01001503.1:0-14981 GCA_003316405.1 Thelephora aurantiotincta
GGCTCGGGGAAGAGCACCGTGCTCAAACTGATGCTCCGACTATATGACCCGACTGAGGGCACGATATTTGTCAATGGCCAGGATATCAAAACGCTTAAACTTGCCGATCTTCGTGAAAGCATGGCAGTCCTCTTCCAAGATTATACCCACTTCCCATTAACGGTTAGCTCTCTCACCGGAAGCATCACTAGTGGGTTGGTTACTGACACGTGGTTCTGTGCGTGACCAGATCAAAGATAACATCGCGCTTGGGGACCCCCGGAACGCTCATGACGAAGCTCGAATTCGAGAGGCGGCGCGACTCGGTGGTGCCGAGGAATTTATCGACAAGATGGCCGAAGGGTTCGATACCTATCTGAAACGGCCCGTCAAGGATACCTGGGATATACCCAGCAGCGCGAAGACCAGGTCTGGGAGGAAGGTCGACTACGACTTGATTCGGGAGGCTATTGGGGGCATTGGGAACAAAGATTCGATCAAGTTGAGTGGAGGGCAGATGCAGAGGTTGGCTGTGTGAGTGGTCGTCGGTCCAATGATGGGGCCTTTTCTTTCCTTCTAGAGTTGTACTCATTTTGTGGAAATCAGGTCTCGAATGTTCATGCGAGCGGTCCTTTCGGAAGAGGATAGGGTGGGGTTATTGTTGTTTGACGAACCTAGCGCGGCTCTCGATCCAACCGCTGAACACGGTACGTCTGGACCCATGTCATTCGCCCTTCTCTCTCAGGACTCATAAGCGCCTGACCGGCTCTCGATCAGACTTGTTCACGAGGATCCGAAAACTGAGAGGGGAGAAAACGATGATATTCTCGTCGCATCGGTTCGGGCAACTCACTAAACCCGCTGACCTTATTTTGTACGTGCGAGTTCCCACCCATCCCAGTGGGACGCTCGATGCCTCTGAAACTCGGACTGAAGATGCCTTGTTTTGTGTTTGCCTAGGTACATGAACGATTCGACTGTCCTGGAGCGCGGGACACATAACGAGTTGATGGCCAGAGGAGGGAAATACGCGGAGTTGTGGAACTTGCAGGTCCAGGCATTCTTGTAAAGGCCTGGAGGATGGTCTGGAGTTGTTGTGATGATCCAAGACCCAGATTATGTATCACGAACATCTTGGAAAGTGCTTACTTACGCCGGTCTGTAGACTTCTGACGTACTGGCTTCAATGTCATCGTACGACGATATGATACGGGTATCGATAGACGGTCCTCAGGATAACTGGGGCTGCGTTTGGATTCTGCGATGGCATACGCCCACAGCCTAGTCGACAGGCTCCCCACCGGATGGAAACAAGATTACCACAGGGTCTCAAAACTGTGCGGATCTTGAAGTGAGTGCGAGAGTGCGAGCAGGAGCGCACTTGGCTTTCCTGGCCGCATGGGGGGAGGGGACCGTTGGTTCCCTGGAGTGGATTGGAAGCGACAACCATAGTGATTGTGCACGAATTAGATGCGAGCTGTCGACCGTTTCAAATTCTTTCGCATCTGAAAAAGCAAGCGAGGGACAGAAAAAAGGGGGATTGAGACGAGAGGATTTGTCAAGACGACGTCAACTCGGTCACCCGGTGTCCTCGCAAAGGAGTCGAGAATCATTTCGTGTCGTGCTAGGCTCGTGACCAGTGAAGATGCAAAGGGCGCAGGTTGAAAATTAACCGAGGTTCATAACACATATCAGTTATCTTTTTTTACATATGGATCGCAAGAGGTAATGTTGAATGTGGGGCTGAGATACATGTGCCGGATCTCAACTCCAAGCACTTGAATCACTGCGACCGTGTGAATCAATTCGGAAACGATCAGAGGTTGGAAAGTAAATATTAAATGCTCAGTACTCACTGAGCGCTTGGAAAGTCCCAGCGTTCACCCAGGGAATCTCCACCAGTGCGGAACCTCTGGTGGGGGGTGCGTTGCCAGCGAGGATTACTGTGGGGTGCAAATCGCAACTTTCAGTGGAAATCGGAGTCAAATAGCCAAGGCGCACCTGGCAATACCCGCTCCTGGTAGAGGTGGATGGCGCAGACTTCGATGTCCGTATGTAGGTGATCCACATCCCTACCCCCGTAAGACCAGGGGTGATGTGCGTTGTCAACAAGAGACGTACCAAGTAAAATTGTACACTTTTCCAGCCTCGAGCACGGTCTCCTCCGTAGGGAAGTTGAACAGACTGGAATTTGCAGCATAGCTAGGGAGAATAACGAAGACACCGACGAGGAGGGCGGAAAACTTCATAGCGAGCGGGGAGCGATGGATGAAGAGATCACTGACGATTCCACTATATTTATGTAAATCGATATCGACTGGATTCTAACCGTGGATTCTGTTTACAGTGATCTGCTGGCCGTGGACATAGCGACAACTGAAGTGCTGCCTCTGTCGTCTTCTCAGCACCGAAACTCGAATTCGGGACCGATGCAGGGAATTCAATGCTGGGGGTATACGATACAACCGTGGCGCAGGGCTTCCGGCTTACACGAAACCAATAGGCTCCTTATTGCACGTACATGTTCTTTTACCTGAGATCGTCTTAACATACATTGGCGGTTTTCTCCGAATTTTCTCCCAGGTCAGATGGGTTGTCGGTATTGTCATCGTCATCGTCCTCATCTCGTTCCTCCTCCAGGCCCTCGGGTCTAACGTGATCGCCGAGATTCCCGTTCACAACCTCCCCACGATCGCCGATCATCGATCAATGTTTCAGCCCTGTAAGAAGTTCGGGCGGCCGGCTGCGTGATGCCGCGGTCGAGAATCGTCGCAAAAAGGGATTAACGCACGGCTGAAGTGGGTGACTGCCCATAAGGCCCTAAGGTCTTACCCTTGAATAAACGAATAGCCGTTGCCTTTGGAAGGAATTGTCGGGGCACGTAAATCGTCTTCAAACCGCGTATCTGGAGCCACGGCGCCGTGGCCGATTCGCTCGAAACACAGCAAACCTCCCAAATTACAGGAAGCGGGAAGGTCTATAACCTCACCTACTTCAACCTCGTCATGTCCTGACGCCATCCCGACGCTCAACTCTTCAGCTTCATTAGTATGCACGATGTGGAAGTCCTCAGATATTGAACAGGAAGTCTCCTCGGTTAGTGGGCGACTATCCGTAACACCAGATCATACAGTTACCGTCCTAGAAGGGTGCCAGTTGCCGAGGGATAGTCACCCAGTGGCACCCCCCTACGTCGGATATACTTGGATTTTTCTGAATACACTGCGGCTCCTCGGGTACTACTTTCGATTGTTGCAATCGTTTGTGATTGTAAACCTGATGCTCGGTGGAAATGTTTTAACGAACTCATGAAGTTGGGGTCAGTTACGGAAGGAACGTGTAGTACTTTGGCGAGTATAAGTGGGAGAAAGGCGAACTTCGGAATTTAAACAATCGGCAGGGGGCAAGAATTCGCGGGATGAATCGATGATGGGTGAGGTCGGCTTCGAGCCCAACTTAGGGCGGATCCGAACGTTCTGAACACTCACAACCGAGCGCCATGCGCGGAGTTGCCCAACGCTTGTGCATATCCAAGCGAGGTCGTGAGAAATAAACCACAAGACCCACTCCCTTACGGTCAGGGGGGGGTCATCGTGGGGTCAATTGGCATCCACTCACCGATACTTGGTGTAGCTATACCCCATCAGAGAGAAAGGTGCATTATGCTTTTATTGCGGATGTCAATGTACATGAGCATGAGATTACGTAGTTTTTTCTCGCGAGGAAACAAAGAAAACGCGCGAAAGTCGGAGGAAAACGGCATGGTCAAAACGAAACGAAAGGTACAAGCAGAGGGAGGGGGGGATGAAGAGATGATTGGAGAAGGGATAAATCGTTCATCTGGGTCCGAAGATGAAGTCTCACCGAATCTGAAGGTCAAAGAAATCTATTCCCAATACCTCGCCACCTTGGGATCATTCCCACCTCCGACCTCCAGGAAATCCGATGGTCGATCCCTCTTGAGGTTCTTCCTCCGATTGTTGACAGGTAACCTCTGATATGCCGAATCCTGGCCTCCTTGCTGCTGCATACCCTGATTCCACATCTGCTGCGGCTGTCCCATCCCTCCCATCTGGTTCAGATTCCCGCCTAGACCCGGGATGTTCATCCCTAGGTTTCCCATACCCCCCATGTTCCCCATGTTACCCATATTCCCCATCGGTCCCATCCCCATGCCGGGGATGTTCATTCCCATGTTCATCGCTGCCATCGGATTCACGTTCATATTGAACCCACCCATACCCATTCCGCTTGCCATCGCCATTGCCATCTGCTGCTGCTGCTGTACCTGTGCCTGTTGCTGTTGCTGCTGTACCTGTTGTTGTTGTTGCTGCTGCTGCTGCTGAACCTGTTGTTGTTGAGCTTGGTGTTGGAGTGTTGTAGCCGCCGCCGCCGCGAAAGCCGTCATCGCCTGCGCCTGCGTCAACTGTACCTGGAGTCGGTTAAGCTGGTACTCTGTCGAATGTCGAGCCTGTGGGGGTAGTGACGGGTTCTGGAGCATCTTGGAGAGCTGAGCGATCTGCGCTTGTAGTTGGGGGATACCCTCGTTGAGCATCCGAGCGACGTCAACCCCATCTTCGGGCTGGTACTCGAGATTAATATCGTCATCCTCAACTTTCGCCGAGGAGGCCTAGCGTCGCGGGTATGTTCGGTCATAGTCCGGATCTCAAGTTGACATATCTTACCTGCTCGGTTTCAGTGATTGACGAGCTATGCACTGGTGTTCCAGAAGATCCAGCTGCTTCAGCCTCCTTACGACTCTCCTCGATCGCCTTGTCGATATAATCTCCAACCCTTGTCCTCAATGGCTTATTGGTGACGAGCTTATCTAGAGATGCGACCTTCTTGTGGCAATTAGGGCAAACAAAGTCGTGCTCCAGCAGATGTGTCTGAATGCACTCTTCACAATACGCTTTCTCGCAGCATGGAGTCTTAACGGCGTCGCGGAAAAGCCGATTATCGATAGGGCAAACCAAAGAAGGATCCATGGGCTTTCGTTCCCGGATGTCCGCCTCTGTTAAACCTTTCGGCCGCGAAACCTGTTTTTGCCAAGCAGCGCTGAGCGGGTGGTCCAATTCAGTGAGCGGTAACCGAGTGTATGAAACAAAGAGAACCTACGAGTCGGGCTGGGCGACCACGAAGCCTCCCTCAGGAGTCACCATGACGCCACTCGAAAGTTGTCCAGAGGGAGAGTCGACAGATTTGAGGAAGCTACGTGGGATACCTGTTGTTCGCTTTATTCTTGGCTTGTTGTCGAAATCTCTATCATTGTTTGTCGGACAATCCTGAATCCAGTGCCCTAGGAGGTGTGAGGTAAATCCCACTGAGGTACCACGCACAAAAGTCACACCTTTTTGTCCGCATCGATAACATACATAACTGGGCGGTAGAGATTTCTCTGGTTGGTGGCTGAAGGGTTTCCCACCTCGAGAGCTATGTGACCCTGTCCTAGGCTTAAAGTCGATGCGTGTAGCTCTAACGGAAAAGAAGAAATGGAAATTAATTAGACAACTTGATATACTACAAAACAAGGAGCCCGCATCTGCGGGAAACACAAACTGTGACATCTTTTCCTGAGTTTCCTCCCAGTTGGCGGATTGAGCCTGAAACATCGCGGCCATCGCGGCTGCCTCATCGTCCGTTGCCACCGAGGATTTCAATACCTTGAAAGAAAGAAAGAAACGTGTCAATTTAGGGCATTGGGTGCATCTTCACAGAAGTCTAGAGACGACACGCACAGGCTTCTGGGGTTCTTCACGTTCCTTTTCTTTCTCCCTGGAGTCGAAGCGTTTGGGGATGTGACCAGTTGAGAAACCAGGTCTATGCCATGTATTATTAGCTGGGGTTACTGTAGGTGTGTGTTTGTCGGAACTGGCGCCTGGAGTGCCAGATATGTACATGGCGGCTCTACCCTTTCCAGGACGGATGGCCGGACGACGCTTGACGATCACAGAAGTAGAACGAGGGATGATCTGAGAGTCATCCTTGTACTCTGTGATGGCAGGGTCCGTGTGGATCGAGGAGCAACGGATGTCATGGACGCAAAGGGGATAGGGGAGGTAAGAGGAGGTCGTGGCCAGATATGGTATAAATCTTGGGACGTACCCTGATTGGAGGAATCATAAACGAAGAGGTCAAAGTCGTTGGCTTTTCCAAGGTTGTTGGCAAGGATGATATCCTTCTTGAGGTCGAAGACGGATATCCCGGTACCATCGAATGTGACCCGAGACTCTGTTCTTTGAGACGCGAACTTGTAGAAAACGGAGGACGACATAAATTGAGAAAAAAAAGGACAGACAAAGTATACACAAACAAGTACAACTGGGGGTGATGAGAAGCTATACTGTGGAGAGGGTGGAGAGAGGGGGGAAGGGGGGTCGTCGCGGTCGTCCGTTGCGTGTTTGAGTCAGGGTCGATGGAAGAGAGGTTAACCGGGAGGCGGGAACGTGACGCCGGGCTCGGCGAGTCACGTGTGCACTGCGGGCTTCCCACGCTCCCTCCCCACACATTTACGGGCTCACGGTAGACCCCTGCTGTATTTTCATGGATGGAGATTGTCGAGTCGGGTTTGCACGTTCTGCCCTGAAGCTCGCTCGCAGATACGTCCAAAAGTCGTCGGTATAACTTTGCGTCTATTGCTCGAGCTGTCGGTTCGCTTGTGGGGCTAGAGTGTCATTTCGTATCTCCAGTCCCTCGATGTCTCGTACGGATCAGACGACCCAACCTGCCCCACCCGTCGGCATCCTCGGGATATAGTAATCCCAGAGCATATTTATGGTCCGCCTAATGCAAGATAATAAACTCCATCAGCACGATACGCTCCCCTCGAAGGAGCTGATGGCGTCCGGGAGTGTCCTGTCCACATCGTCAACGTAGGCGATGATCCAATCAGGTTCTCAACCCAATATCCCCTGAGGCCTGATGCCTGATCAGCTCTATTGATCATATAACGAGGGATCGGAGGATCAACGGGTGTTTTACACACATGTCGATCGACATGGTTGGGGAACAAGCAGTACCTTGGGACGTCCATAGGGGGCGAAAACCCGCGATGACCTCGCCTTGCTGGCTTCCGGACACAATACCAACGGTCTTCTACGCGGGCATATTTCGGTTCCGTCTAAATTCGTGGAGGGTCCGGATGGAAACCGGAAACAAGGGACGCACTTGTCCTCCCACTTCGGGGTCTTGAGGTTTCCTGTACACCCCAGAATGCTGCTCGTGAACCACAATGGCAAAGACGGCTTATCTGCCGAGTTGGACCCCACAACGCGCGAGGAGATGCCGCTGACGGTCGCGGAGGGGTATCAATTGTTACCACCCGGTAGAAACCAGAGAGGGTCGCGTGTGCTCCGTATGATACCCTAGCAGAAGAAGATGGAACATGGCACGTACATTGTTCGGGAACCAAAGCGCCCAAGTGGCGGCGCAGATCAGTGCCTCCGAGTCAGTGATCATCCCAAGTATTCATGATACCCACCACATGTCGTTGGGATTTGGCGCCGCACATACCGTAGTCACCAACTCTGCCCGTCCTGGAAAGGGTGGACCCATGTGCCTGGAATGGGCACTAAATGGGCCGTCAACGCGTCAATAATGGTTCCAAGGCAGGGTGAGGCTTTCGGCCTGGCGGAGCCGACGAGGACATCGACGATAGAAACGTTGACGGACCGCATAAAGATTTACAAGAAAGGAGGGGGGAAATCTGTAGTATAATGTCACAGAAATTGGCCTAGAATCATCTCACATCTTGCAGGATCCGTTCAGCTCTCACAGACCTTGGCCTCGTGGGATCAAGTCTTCCGCCATCTGGCATCCGAAATCATAACGGAGGTAATTCTCCAGATCCCTCACTGCGTTCCGCGCCGACATCGCCCACGGGGCGATACGTGCGCAGAGATGGGGTCAACCCGAACGAGATCGACGTAGACGGTATTTCGAAAGGCGGAGCGGTTGGTCAACCACACACGTTCATGATAGGTAGTAAGCCAACACTACCCGTAGCAGTCGCATTATACTTCTTTAGACTAGTTGACATCGACATAACGAACAACCACGAATCAGTACAAATCGTTCTTCGTCTGTGCTCCGACTCGACCTCGAGAGCACTCGACCAAAAATGCCAAAGTCCACCTATTTTCAGGAAAAAGAAAAAAAAACCGAAGTCAAGAACTTGGGAAATTTCGTCATGTCCGAGAGCGTTCGCCCCACCCAGGACCACCTCCCCTCCCACCTCTCTTGGGCCAACCAGAATCTCTCGGTCTGTCCGACCGGTCACGGTCCCGATCCCTTCCCCTATCCCTATCTCGTCCTCCGCCTCTTCCTCTCCAACCACCCGATTCGGTCCTCCCTCGCCCTCCTCGCGGTGGTGGTCCATAACCACGTTCATACTGATTCCTTTCATAACTTGGTCCATCAAATTGATCCTGGCTCTCGTAAGGGCCTCCAGGGTACGGCGGCCGATGAGGAAGTGGCGGCCCAGGTGGGTGGTACGGGGGCTGTTGGTGTGGGTGTAACGGTGGAGGCGAAGGTCCTGGTCCAGGTGGTTGATGCGGGCCAACATTTGGTGGGAACGGCGGGAACACCCCAGGAGGTCCAGGAGGCAGAGGTCCGTTCATCCAGGGTGGTGGCGGACTGTGTCCATTAGATGACGGAGGAATGGGAGGAGGTGATTGTTGAGGTATTGGTGGTGGGACTGGCCCCGGCCCGACCTGGGTGAGGGACTGAAGCATCCGTTGGATCTGATCCGGTGTCAAGGAGGCAACTTCCGCTGCAAGCGCCGCTGGGGTGATCGGTGATCCAGATGTAGGTGGAGGGGCAATCGGAGGTATACCAGGGATCGAAGGGGGTGAAATTGATGGAGGCGGAGGAGGGATACCGAAGGTTGTATTACTGGCTGTTTGCTGGAGTTGAGAGATGATGGAAGCTAACCCGGGGGTGCCAGTAGGTGGTGTTGGAAGCAGGGGAGGTGGGGAGGGTGCTGGAGGTGCTGCTAGTTTACCTTTGTTCAGTATCCAGACTCCGATGAGATAATTTTCGGTCCGCGTTTTCGGAAGGCGAAGTGAATCGAGAAGTTCCACATAATCAGGAAGTGGCTCCGATGACAGGAGCGGGATGATGTACAATTCACGTCCGGGATGGTGTTCCTTCGGTTTTGTACCCCAAGGGAACACGAGTCCGTGTCGGCNNNNTGGAGTAAGATTAAATCAGCACACGGGCCCCTGGTCTAACACATCCCCCATCACCACAAGAAAGAAACCGAGATATCAACTCACTTCTTTCCAAGCAGATAATCGATCAGGAGCTTGAACGGGCTGTTTTGCTGTTCATTCGGTGGGGAAAACGCAACAGCAACGAGCTCCTTTGAAGAGTTCATTCGCATCTGCAGAAGGAATTGTGCAGATTTGTCTATCGGTACACGCCCATCGATGCGAAGCTGAACTGATGGGAATAATGTTTTCCACAACGGTGAATCGTGTTCCAGGGGTCTACCACCCATCTGGCGCGCAAGGACAGATACCTCTGTTGGGGTATTGGACTCGAGTGGCATGTTGAGCTGTATTCATCAAATATGGCGGTCTGCGTCAGTAAACGTGTCTACGAGGAATGCACACAGATAAAACCGTGTTTATCACTCACCGATCCAAGCCAAACTTGGGGTAGCTCATCGAATGTCGGCTCCTTGGCAGGTGCATCCGGAGGGGGGTTAACACCGAAAGAACGACGCTCAAGATTATCCCCATCCGGTTCAGCCTCCAGGAACATATCAAAGTCCTTATCGTCAGCCGCCGCACTTCCGAGTATGTCGTCATCCACAAGCGGATCCTTTAGCTCCACCTCTTTGCCCAGACTAGGCGGTGCTTCGGCGGGCTCTCCGTTTTCATCAGGACCTCCGATCACCTCTTCATTGTCCTGCTTGTTTGGAGATGGTGCTGGTGCTGACCATACAGAGTTGAGATCGAAAGATGGACGAACGGAGAGATCAGGCTGCGATGTATTGACAGCGAATGGCGAAATTCCGGTGGGTTGGGAGGATTGAGAGACAACTGGAGATTGAAGCGTCCCCGCGGTTGAGGACCCCGGCCCGTCCTCCGCGTTAGCCTGAGTACTGACAGACGTGGGGGGGCTGTCGACGGCCATAGCGGAATCATGTCCATCGTCGTCGATATTAATCAAATCTGCCAGATTCAACTCTCCTTCCACCTGACCGTTCGTTGACGTAAGCGATTCTGATTGAGTCTGCGCAAACAATGGTGGCCTATCGGTCGCCAGGGGAGAGATGGGGCTTTGTTGAAGGTGAAAGGGGACGGGAGGAGGTCCGCCCCATCCGACAGGCGACCGGTGGTCTGGGATGACGGGTGATTCGGGAGGTACAGAACCCGAACTAGACGTCAGAGTTCCCGACCTCATCCTCATCCTCGCAGTTCTCTCCCTTTCCCGCCTTTCCTCTTCTTCGAGTTCTTTGTCTAGATCACCATCGCGAACGACTGGTCTCCCATCAATGTCCTCAATATCTTGCAAACCCTTATGGGTAACCTTTGCTCGGGGTGCGACGACTTTCTGTAATATGGAGTGCTCCAGAGCTTCTTGTTCAGCCTGCTTGATTGATTCCCTTTCTGCCTCGCTTGCAAGATCCGTGGACGACATATGGGCAAGGGCAACTGGTGGGATGACAGATGACACGATACGCTTGTGCAGCGTAGCCCTGTCGGGTCTTTTGAGGTTAAAGTCCAGCATTCGGAATCTCTCCCTATCATTGCAAAAGGTCATTACGCGATGATGCCAGGAAAGTCAACTCTGGGCGCTTACTTGTATTTCCCGGTGGCAGATGGGGTTCCAGCCTTATCGAACTCAGCATGAGCCTCGAACACGGCTGCTTCGACCTGAGTCGCATACGCCTTGGCTTTCTCCTCCAGTTCAGTCTTCTCTTCTTCAGTCAGGTCAGCCGTCGTTTTCGTGAACCCATCAACAGGAACTGGGCGCATCGCGTTTGGTGCCGAGTCATCAACATCTTCGTCCTCAATCCTGACGGACTCCTCAGGAGGGAAATAGGGAAAGGTGAAGAAGATGTTGGAAAATATCTCTTGCAACCTTGCTAAACAATACTTCCTTGTCGGGTCGTCGTTTGGTCCTCCAGATGTCTTGCTTTTCTTTGCTAGTGGATTCCCTTCGATGGTAGACTGCTTCCTTTTCAGCTTCGACGAGGAGGACTGAGCGGGCCCAGGCGATTCAGTACTACGTCCTCTGGTGGGACGCGAACCTCGTGTCAACTTTGATCGTTTGGCTTTTGGTTGATCATCATCCACTTCATTGTCGGAAGCGTCCTCATCCTCGTCCGATGATTCCGTCCTCCTGATCCGTCGCTGCTCGAAGTAAGTGTAAGTCACACTTTTACAGCAATCGGCGATCAGAGGGAGATCAACCCAAGATGGGACGTACCTTGGCTACGGCTCTTCTTGCCTCGTCCTTGCCATTTGCCACGTATTCGTCGCTGCTCGGATCGTCGTCCTCCGATTCCGATTCGGGTAGTGGTGGAGGGGCCTGGGGCTGTTCAGGTTCGGGGTCGTACGTCCTCGTGGACTTGAGTTCTTCTGCTTGAGCCCCAAGGATCACCTCGTCGACCTCCTCGAGGCCTTCGGGACCTTCCCAATCTCCTATGAAATAGTGGAAACTCGTCAGTATGTTGTCGAGAGGACTATATCACGAGGCAAAGGAGCCAAACGTCTGTATGCCTCCGTCTGCCCTCTCTGGCACTTCAACCCTCTGCCTCTACCTGCTCTTTGCTTCTCAACTAAGGCAAAGAGAACCTACCAAGGGCTCAGAGCGAAGAGGACATAAACAAAAGGTGGCTCGAAGCAAAGGTACTATGCACGAACGGTCTACCACACAAAGCGCATGAGGGACAGAGGGTTTACTCGGCTCCGGTATGCACACAAGGGACACACAGAGACAGGACAGAGGACATGGCATTTTCGACGTTCACGTTCGAGGGAAGAGAGAGGCAGGACGACTACGCGAGTACAGATCAAAGAGGATAGATACTCACTGGCTGTCCGTAATCCTGTTTCGAGTGAACATGGCCCACAGATATAAACCTCTGTAGCCGATGGCGATGGATGAGATGAGGGATGTCTTCGTACAGCAAAGAAAAGGTGTAACTCACCGATATCCTCCGCGTCCTCCTGTTCAAGACCGAGACAACTGAAATGGTACCTAGTGTGAACAAGAACATGTCAACGAACTATAATCGAAACCTGGAAACGTCGTTGGGAAATCAGCAACGAGCCGCTCACCATTCTCGACAGGCGCCGCAGCATATCATAGGGGTTCCATAATCTCTCTCGCGACAAATGCAGTAGACCTGGTCCTTCTCTTTCCCCTTGCCCTTCTTCGCAGTACCAACGGCGTTCTTCTTGACCAAAGCACCTCCTCGCGGTTTAGCGCTGGCTATCGATGTGGTCTTGTTGGAGGAGGCAGCGGCAGCCCCACGGGTGGATCGGGTTGGCCGACCCGCCGCGATGGAACTCGTATTCTCAGACATGAGGGAAAGAAATGACAAAGGGGGGTCGCAAACGAAAGAGAAAATTGCCAGACCGCTGCGCAAGCGACCACCCTGGTGCGAGTGGCTACCACAACTCGGAAATTCAGAGAGAAGATCCCGCGTGGAAGGGAGACGTAAAGAAAAACACTTGGTCTCTTCGCGTGTCGCTGCGATCTTCTCGTCGTCAACAGGGAAAAAGAAACCGTTGGTGGAGAGATTTTCACAGGTCACAGGGTGTGACGGACGGTGGCGTCAACCTTCCGTTTCCGGAAGTTTGTTTCAGACTCCGCCAAGTGGGTCATCCCGGTTCCGACCTCGCAGCACGTGAGGCAGACGCGGGGAGGGTCCCAAAAATTGTTCGGACAGGCGCGAAAATGTCCAAAAAATCGCCAAAAAATTACTGTGGGGCTCCATGACATAGATAAAGCGGTTAGACGTGTTATGGAGAGTTGCATTGAGGCTTGAGGTACCAGGAAGTGAATATTCTAGATACACGGGAACAAGATCATACTTTTCCAAGTTGGCGCGACGAAAAATATATATACTCGGCCGATGGGGGTGGCGGTTTGTGAACGCGTCCCGGAAGCCCACATTTTGCTGAGCTGCCCTTCCATTCGAATAACTCATCAATAGTCCGACATGGATCTGGCTGGGAGAAACACGAGTGAACAGATTGAATAACGGACGACTCCGGGAGACGGTCTCGGACGTTGGCTTTGAGAAGAACGGATATGGAAACCGTCTCGGATTGTAAGCAGAGACGAATCTCCCCTGGCATGTCTATCGCCTTCAGGACGGCTGCGTCTGCCAGGGATTCGAGTCCTGAGGGGTCCTCGGAGTCAATAGTAACAGGGGTGAACGAGGACATGATCTAAGATTTCTTCCCTCATTCGCGGCAAATACTCTCTGTATATTTCTCCCATCTCTAAGTACCACGTCCATAGTTACTAGTTAAGGTTGGTGTCGCGCGCTCCTGACCAATGACGCAGGCTCTGACACAACGCAAATCTTTGTGGAAAGCTCCTCCAAAGAGGGTCATCACTTGTTACGATTAGTAGCCTGGAGTCCCGGTGCCCCCAGCCTAATATGTTCGGACTCTGGCCCTAACCTCACCGCCTATATTCAAGGGCCCTTATTAGTATCACTGCAGTGCAGAGAAAACTCGTAAAGTAAGTGTTGTTTGTTTCTTTTCCTGACGGTGGCTAGAACTTATCCAGCTGTTGGAAAAGCTCGCCCCAGGCCCCAAACGCTTAAGTAATTTTCGTACAGGGAGTCGAGTAAGCGTCTACTGGGCTCGTTAATATTTATCCAAAAGGACCCGCTGAACATAACCTTTACCAACAGACCCCGAAAAGTTTACCCGCAGATCCTGCATAGCGTATTGCGCACGCGACATCCCCCTTATCTTCACGCTGGGGCATGGATACATGCCTAAGCGTTGATCAGAGAAGCGGCTTCCTCCGGGGGGTGCACTACACAGATAGAGATGAGATCATCCTTTGAGGTCAGACACAAACCTACTCCGACTCCCTTCTCGGCCGGGTAGGTTTCTTGTCAGCACCCGGACATCGTTGTCAACTCTTGTAATCGGATTCCACAGGATCTTTCTTTATGTACTTGCTGTGTAGCCTCGCTTGGGGGGTTTCTTCCATCCGCTCGGGCGGCAAAGTCCACCGCGGCAATGGTGTACACGTGTACGGGTCAGCCGTTTTCTGCTGCCCGATCGTTTTTTTATCTCCTTGACGGTCCGACGGTCGGTCCTGTCGGCATACTAACCCGTCGTCCGGGAATACTGGTCGGGAGGTGGTTAAGTAAATCCACGAGGTTCCTGATCAATGGCGATGTTTTTGATGGCACAGTCACGCGAGCACACTGGTCGACCTTGAGTCTGGACGTCTCTGACTTCAGTAAATCTTGACTTGCACGCCAATTCGATTGGGGCCATCCCCGGACGGATGGAGAGTCATGAGGTCTTGAAGAACAATACACCACGGATGGCGATGTGGGGAACGGGCTACTCTCCGAGTCGGTTCTTCGCCGCAATACAATACGACATGCGGGCATGGAATCTCTGGCCATCGTTGCTCGAACATGTTGGTAGACATCAGGGTTTTGAAATCCCCATGGATTACCAGCCGTACTTTGGGACGTACTCATCGGGGAGGAAGCCGATGATTGGCCGCGAGACGGGCAACATCAAGTGGGTATCTCCGTACGTTCCTTCCTCTTTCTCTCGAGCGTCAGGGGGGAAACAAACACCGAGATTGATATATTCAGGCCCCTCCTGTACACGTTACGAACACGAGGACATTGAATTGTGAAAAAAAAATAGAAGCTGACCACATGACCCTTGTGAAGTCCCCATCCGACTAATTGACGTTCGGAAGAGCTTGGAATAGAGTTGTCGAGAGGAGAGATAAGGTGAATGAAGTGAACGGACCCCCACTATTGAATATTGGAT